>JASMMZ010000012.1:8831056-8964895 GCA_038502455.1 Anisogramma anomala | reverse complement strand
CCTTTCCTTTCTCCCCCTCCCCCCTTTCCCCCAGCTTCTAAGGGGAGAATCGGGGGGCTGTTAAAGTTATAAACCTTACCCTTTCCCCGCGATTACAAACCTATTTACCCGTAAAGACCCCTCGGCGCCATAAACGTAATTTAACGAATCTTCGCCGCGGTTCATATTACCTAAATCTCCCATTTATATAACTTAAATATTCCTTTAAATAAGAAATACGAGGCGGACCTGTTCCGCTGCCTTAAGCTTCGTATCGTTAAGGTATTCCGCGAGGCTTTTTTAATGCGTAAAGTGTTAAAACAACGTACCCTCATCCGTAGCTCCGGGCTGTTGATAGATACGCCCTATATGCCGTATATCGCATTCGTGATCGCCGGTAAGTTTATTGACGATTGTTACGAAAGCAGAGATCGTTTGGTCTATTACTTCTATTACAGGCGAATTAGTAACAGATACACCTTCGTTTCGTTGGTTTTAGAGCTATAGGCCGAAGCCGTGTTATGTGCTCACCAGTTTTATAATAAGTTTTAACTGATTGTTGAAAATTCACTTTCTAAAAGAAGAAATATCCGGAGCGCTCTGAAAAAACAACTGCGATCATAAATAACTAAAATATGCCGATTCAAATTAGAAGTAGGCGCCAACCGGCGGATTAAGAAGTCGGCGGCCTTTATTACCGCTTGGAAACGAGGCTTACGTATATATTACGTAGGTGAGTTCAATAACGTTATTTCGCGTCGCCGTAAGGAGGGTAAAGACACTCTTGCGCCTTTGCTCAAGGTTATATAGTATAAGGCCTAGGGTTACATTCTTGTTGGTGCTGATGACGTCGATAGCAATAATGGCGGTAACGTTAGCATAGAGGTAAAGGTCAATGGAAAGGATGGTAAGGATGCGACGGCGTTGCCTTCTCCCTTTATTTTTAGTATTAAATAGCTACCCCTTGCGGCTGAGCTAGTGCGCCTAGCTATAGGGTAATACTTTATATATTAAGATTATTTATTTTAATTAAAACAATCGTTTATAAGTAACAAATGTAACTTAAAGTATAGAAAATGCAAAAGAATAAAAACGTTAAAAGTAACGAGATATAGTAAATCCAAATAAAAAGGGGGTATGTAGTAAAATAATATAATTGGGCTAAAAGACATATCATAAAATAAAACAGTATATTAGGAGCGATGCGACAAGGAAAACTAAAAAAAAAGTTAGTCTGTACGTCCAGAATAAATATTTGTTATTTACTGTAGTACAAATTTGGAAACGACGTGGATAGTATATCTTGGACCATGTAAAAGCATAAAACCAAATAACAAACATAAAGTATTATATATTAACTTCCTTAAGGTTGTAAAACATTTCAAATAATATTAATAAATAAAGTATTTATTTATATAAGAATTCTTAACATTTTGTTTGGTATAACTTTGGTTATTACGTGCGACGGATTGGATTTCCCATCGATCAACCGCGTTTTTTTTTCCAGCGTTTATACGATTCGCGTAAGGTTATAATGTCTATTATCAAACTTTTTTCGTTTGTAATACCTAGTTTAACCCAATATCTATAAAGTGAAAAGGGGTTATTATACATAACAAGAAGGATAAGGTGTAAACTAAGGTTAGAAATAATTATCCCGACCGTTATTATCATATTAATACCTGAATCTAAACCATTTACTATTCTGTATATTTCCGAAGGTAAAATATCTTTATTATACGTTTATACTTGGTAAAACTTTAATAAATAATGTTTTTACGAAGTGTAAAGTCATTTCAAGCTGGCGTTTCGTTACTGAAAACCAAAACAAAGCCTATTTATAAACTGTAGTCATTGTTATCGGCAAAAAGGCCGTTAGTAAAAACAAATAGCTTTGTAATACGTATATTTAACAGTAAAAATTGAAAACCGCGCTTTAGATTGGGTATTTTCCATATAATTCGTTTGTTAAACACCTTATATATTTTGTCTGGTGGGGAGGTTTGATATTACGCAGCGACTCAAAGGTTAAATGCCGCTTTCGGTTACGTTATCAAAGTAATTCAAGAGTTACGTACGCGTTGGTATCTGTATTCTTTGACTCGTTTTACGTTATTTACAACGATTAAGGTAACTGTATTAAAATGTCCTTTTTATTTAAAGTGCAAAACACCATTCCAAAGGGTAATAATAACTCCTTTAGAGTAAATTATATTGTCCTCCTTTAAATATGTCTTGGGTTTTGACTTTAAGCCGGTCTTTAAAAGTTTTCTTTTTTTAGATGCGGAAAACGACGTGGTATATAACGTTAGCGTGTCATCCGTTCATATACCCGTTAATATAATGATTTTCAAAACGGGCTGTTAATGCTAACAGACCTGATTAAAGGTTAAGTTGGTTATCCATAGCCATTTTTTACAGTACCTTTAGTAAGTATTATATTCGGCCACACTATCTTTAGTCAAGCCGTAAAGAGATTTTATAATACGTAAAATCGTTTTAAGTAAGTGGTATTCCTTAAGATGTAAAGGTATATCGGCGTAAATACATCGTTTAAGCCGTTCTTTAAACTAGGAATATGTCTACGTAATGTTACTAAGTTTAACATATAATCTATAAGGTATATTAAAGGAGGTTACAAGTGTAAGAATAAATCGGTGGCTAATCCGTTATAAGGTAGGCGATTAGGCTATCACATCTTCTTTACCGTTTTTGTTATAACTTTTTATAATTAAAAAGATTTTTTCGTAAGGTTGTCCGGTTTGATTCTTAACCTTGTAAACGAGGCAAATAGGAAAAAAATCTATAAGCTCCGTAAATCGTTAGGTCGAATCGTTTAAATCGAAATACGCCTTAGTCAATTAAGGCAAAGATTTCTATTTAAGTGAATTATTTAATTGGAGCACCTAAGGTAGTGATAATGCTATCGTAGCGAAGCTTTAGGTTAATCTCATGATTTGCTATCTCCTTTTAAGTGATAAAAAAGCTTACTGTAAAGGTTTCGGGGCGTTTTTTTGGGTTTTAAGTTAAAATAGCAGCCTCAGCGACGAGATACTAATAGGGTTAGTATAAGCGAACCGTTTTCGTTTGGTAAAAGAGAGTCGAAAGTATGATTCAAAGGGTAGGCTGAAATTAAAAGCGGTTTGAATTCGTCGTTTTATGGGGTGTTCCATTGGTGGTTTTAGTTAGACTATGGTTTTAGGCCGCTTTTCTCCATCTTTTTTTTTTATACTTTCGTACTATAGTCTAACGAAACTAACTCACACCATTTGGAAGATTAATAAATACATTATAACCTCTAAACCCGTTAATTCTTCAAAAACCAGTTTATCTATCATTAATTTTTTAAACCAGGACCTTGGATTATAATGGTAGGTCTAAAACGCTAGTTTCGCATGAGCCATTCCTTATAAGTAGCGCTTTAAAAACTTCGTTTTTACCTTGTAAGAAATGCAGCACTTCTATGACTTTCGCCATAATACTCGCCTATTACACCGTGGTTGACAATAATACAAAGTTTTTATAAATCTTTGTGTAAGTATTAAAACCAAAAAGAGCAGAGATAAACTTACTCGAGTTAAGTTTGGTGTTAATGGCATTAATTTTCATTTGTAAAATTAATTCCTCAAAACTGGTATCCGTTAATTCTTTAAATAGTACCATATATTCCCTTTTAAACTATGTATGGTACCGTTTACACTTGTTAATACCTTATAATACTTTTACTAGTATTTATTTATATTCGTTATCAGCGATCCTAACCTTGGTGTATTATTTTGTAAAGTCGAAAGCCGTACTACTATTATAAGTTATCAAATCAGGAAATCTTAAATAAACGTTTGACTAATAGTTAACTAGAACGTCCTAATAAGTTTATAGTGAAATCATTTCGTGTCAAATTAGCGGCCTGAAATCATATTGTCGCGTCGATGGCAGAAAGTACATGTTGACTATTTAAATACATAATATTAACAATTACTTTGTAATTAAAATTTACGTCGATCTGAAGGTATAACTTGAACCATCTCAGAACTTATAAATATAGTTAGTACTTCTAATAAAACGGTTTAATAACTTTGAGTACTTTCTTTTTTTCATTTGTATAGCTTCTGTCGTAAAGTGATCGTAAAAGGCGTTTTACAGCCGGGTGTCCGAATCGGCGGTATAATATCCGTAATTCCGATTGCGTTAAGTAAATAACCTTAATTTTACGTATTTTAGGAGAAAACAATAAGTGGCTGAATTTAAGCTAAAGCGGTATGGATACGTTATTCGCGACGCGGATAATCTTATTAGTCGTATTTCGGACCTTAATTCCGAATTTGTTTATATTTGTCAGTAAAAGTAGAAATATCGTTTCAAAGTCTATTATTTAAAACTTAACTGGTCCGAATCGCATGTATACAACGACCGTTCCAAGCAACAACATTTTATCTTTATTAAATAAGACCCTTCGGTATTTTCCTGTTCAGTTCAACTAAAACTTCGAAAACTTCGTTACAAACGCATCGAATTGTCGTTTTCAGGTTGTTAAGATTTAAATTATACTGATATTAGGCATAATACCTTAAAACCGTTTGCCCTATTTGTTTAAAAGCATGAATTGTAATGGCATGTGAGCGTTTAGTACTCCGTTTACGTAATTCAAAATTGTAATGAATAGGAAGGAGGCGTTTTATCAGCCTGTGAAAATAAGTTGAGCGGTTACATCGTCTTAGGTCATTAAGTAAATATTATCCCCTTTAAAGTATTTTTCTACAGAGACGTAATCGTAAGGGTAAACGTTAAGATTATTGGTTACGCTTTTCTATTAGGCTGAGTATATTGTAAAATTAACATTGATTCGGTATTAAAATATGTAAATAACCTAAAACTGTTATTCAATTCAAGTTTATTAGTAATCTAAGTGGTTAGTAAACTAGTATTGAATTTCGATGTATACGATATAATACTTTTATAAACCTATAACGGTTTGTATGCTTTTTCATATATATTGCTATAACCGCACTACGTTTCGTTTCGAACCGTAACATTGTTTTCGATTGTAATTATTTGATCTTTTGATCCTATAATTCCCTCACTAATACATTTTTTTTAATACATTTATTTAGTGAGATTACATTGCTTTAGAAATACTTTAAAACATCGATTGAAAACGTGGGAAATTGTTTTAACGAGGTATACTTAAGTGATTTAACCTTCGCCTTTCGGTTTACCCGTTATAAATGCTGATCCGAGGCTCACCTATCGATTTATAAAGGTTTCAAACAATGTTTTAAAATTTGTATGAAAGGTTTTTACGTCTTTTTCCTATTAAAATAATAAAAAGTCAAAATTTAGATTTCCGTGACATGTTTTTATTACTATTTCGATAAATAGTTTATTATCTTTGTATTTTGGCCTAAAGATTATTGAGTATTTTCGGAACTTAATGAATATGGTAATATATATCTTTTATAGATTTTCATTTGTGTTTTTTTCGCTAATATCTCATTAAATCCCATATCGTATCAGTTTAGTCCTAATTGTAAAACTCGTAGTTGATTTTTGTATTAAAGTATAATTTGAGTTGGCTGTTGCATTTTGTAAATATATTGATTTACGTTAAGTGGTATATATGTCACTGTTCAATATTCTCCAATAATACGCCGGGAAAGATAATATAAAACTATGATCATTCGATATTTAATCTTCTATACGTGTTACGTATAGCACTTATCTTGTTACCGAGTACATCGTATAGTTTACCGTTATATGTTTCGTCTTTATTCCAAAGTCTAGTGAAGTTAATAAGCTTTATAAGGTCGCTTTTATCGGTAGGAAATTGGTGAAGTAAAAGATGATATTAGGGATCGGAATTGGTAGATATTAGTTTATAAGTTACGTATTAACGTTTTACACCGCTTATTATTTTGAAATCGTGGCGTTTTCTTTATTTAGGTCTCTTTTATCGTAGCTAAACTGGCTATTAACAGTATCTGGAGTATATTCATATTTTAGTTTCTGTTTAAAATTACGTTCCAAGAAGGGTTCGTATTCAATCCTCGTTATGAATAATCTTTACGATGTTTTCTTCTATTCCGTCTATTCCTCCTGCTTCGTTTCCACTTCTTGGCGGGCGTTTAGCCTTGTTAAAAGCCTTTTTTTCTATTTTCGAAGGCTTTTTTCATTTTCGATCCATTATTTAAATATGCGTTTTTGGTGTTTTTTTAACTAGTATACTTTTACGAATTTTATTTTTATTACTTTATCGTCCCTCTATTTTGGTATTTGTATAAATTGTATCGTTATTTACAGGGCTTTTATATTACGGTTATTGTTTCTATCGGTTGTATTAATAACTTTGTGTCGTAGTTGTTTTGGTATCATTTTTAAAATCGTACCATCGACTATACGCCACATGTCCAACGTCCAATCCGAAAAATATTCTTTAAAATCGTCGAATAAATTGCGCCCCTTAATTTGGACGCTATAGTAGTTGAAGATTATGTTAATAATATACGTATTTTAAGTATAAGAGTTCAAATCCTTTACGAATACCTAGATTTTGTTATCTTATAAGTTAATTCCAAATGTTTTACAATGTTTTTACGAAACAATGTGTATGTAAAAAAGTATTTTATATATTCGTTGGCTTTTACCAGATTTTTTATTAGTAGTGTTATCGTATGCTTAGGTATATATGTTTCCTGCATATACCTGTAATTTTAAAACGGTGTTAATTGTTAGTTTCGCGCCGTAGATATGATTCGGTTATTTTTCAATTTTGAAGTTTGAAGTAAGGTATTTCAGAACCTAAAATTTAAAGTAAAAAAAATAAATACAGCGATTAATATCAAGTTATTAATTTTTATTAATATAAATGACATTAAAATAACACATGAACGAAGTGTAATTACAAGTCAGTTCAACGATTTAAATTATTTTTGTTAACAATTCCTAAAACTATATTAGCTATGCAATTTTAGAAAAATCAAAAGTCGTATGTATCAAACTTAAAACTTATAGGGCGAACTTAAGAAGGCGGCTATGGTAAACGTAAAAAGAGAAAAAAGAAATGTGGGTATAGGTAGGTGTATTATGTAATCCGGTGTGTGCGTTTTAGTTCGCGTTTAGTAAGCGGTCCGGATTATTTTATTGTAACCGCTTTCAGTAGTTATAAGTGGTTTAAGTATTATATTCGTGACTGCTTTTCGGTTTCATGAACGGTGTGGATATTGTATTGGTAACCGTTTTTAAGTTTTGTAAGCGGTTTGGATACTCTGTTTAGATTAGATGGGTTCTAACGAAGGGTTCCAAGACTTGGTAGTCTTGGCTTACATAGCTTAATACGTGGTAAGACGCTTTTTAAAAAGTTCTAGAGTACATTTCAATCGTCAAAACAGGTTAACGGTTAACGTAATAAGGATTTTAGTAAACAGGGCACTAACTGGTTAATAATATCGTATTAAAGTGATGTAAAACACTAATAGTTAAGACCGCTATAACATCCTGTTATAGGTATTTAACTTTTTTTTGTCCTTTTTTTCCTTGGATATTTGTAGTTAACTTAGTCAAGTACTAAATTGTATTGGTAAGGTCTTTATTTATGTGAATGTAAATGAAGAGTAATAGTAAGATTGATATTGTAGTAAAGATAGATAATAGGTTAGGAAGAACCATTTCAGAGAGTAAACGCCACGAATGGGAGGTTATAAACCTCTTATTCGGGTAGTGGGCCTTTTTCCATACGATTTGAAATACTCCTTCCAGACTGCGCCACGTATGATGCACTTTGCGCCTTGTAAGAGTGCAGCCTGCAGCGTGACACGTTATTGTGCACTCTGCAGTAATCCACCTTGAAGTATAGTGCAGTGCCATTTGGTCTATGTATACTAGTTGTAGGGATATATAGTAATATCTATAATAATAAATGAAGTTCTTTATGGTATAAATTTGGTCAACTTTTGTGAACTATACATTATTATAACATTATTAACCTAACTTGGTATGGATCGTTTAAATCATCTATTAAAACGGGTTTAGTATCAACGTTAATTTAAGGGTTTTTTCTATGTATTTTATAAGTTGTTTTTATACTAAATTAGCAATGTTACAGTGGAGTAAAAAATCGGAAAAATATTAATAGGAGAATATAATATATTAAATTCATTGTTTATCGTGCAATATCTTTGTATCTCGACATTTTTAATAATAAATTAATTGTTGGCCATCTTTGAAATTCATGTCAAGTTGGTAATCTTTTTTTAACTCGAATATTTTTAAGATATTTAGCGGTTAATATCAACGCTTGTATATTGAGACTGGTTCAATGATGATTTATTAATGGCTTTCTAATATCATCATCGTTTTCAAGTTTCTGTAAACAACATCATTTTTAACAGTTATTTCTTTTAATATTTATGAATATTAATACAATAGCCGGGGCATTTCGCAAGAATATTTCATTTAGTTTGTTCAATTATAAAGTATTATAACCAAAAAGTTACTTTTTGATCTACTCAGCTTATATATACGTAACTTAAAAAAATTCAAATAGAATAGATAAGCTTTTATTTTTGCAATGTGATCGATTTTAATCTTTGGTCGAAGTAATTCTTGTATCACGTTAAAAGTAGTAATTAGTTGTTTGTAATTTTAGCTGATAGCTAGCTAATCATCTCATTAGTTTTTATGTGCAATCACTTAACTTGGTCCCCGCATGGAATGAGGTAATACACAGAAATTAACTTGCAATTAATACAATCAACTTGGCTGTACTGAAATTAATTTCTGGTCCAAAAACTATGTTAATACCTCTTTTGAAATTATCTATTTTCTATTCCAAACCTCTATTTAAACAACTTTAATATCCATCAAATAAATTGACTTTTAAACCAACCTCTTAACCGCTATATTGTAGGATTCTATCAATTGATATGATATTAAGATTTAGTTACTATAAATACGTTATTTACAGTATCTAGGGATCTTAAAGACATTAATATCATCGATCACAACAGGAATAGTTCCTTGCTCCTCTCATTAAAAATTAAAACATTTAGTATTAATATCGTTATCCTCATTTATACGAATTGATAATCCGATTGAATCTAACTATTTACTATTGGTAAAAGTTTATAAAATCTCGTAAATCAAGCACTTAGAGTCCTTGTGAAAAATTTAATCTACTCTTATGAAACGAAATATTGGACTGAAAAACATTCGTTAATTTACATATCAATTATACAGAAATTTTAATTCCTATTTCATGTGATAAGTTAATAGTAGCCGTAGAATTTGGTATTCATGATCATTATGAATTTGAAAGACCATTAATAGATCAACCATCAATAAATAACTGATTTTATTGGTCCGCACAAAGATTAAATATATTGTAAAATAATTCTTTGAAGTATTCTTTACCTAATTCTGCGAAATCCTTAGGTAATATAATCCTCTCCAAAAATAGAACAAAATATATTTACGGTTAAGTAATATGTCATCCATTCAAGAAGAAATTTCAGTTTTTATTGAATACTCAACATGTTATAAAAATGTCGATTAATCTCTAGTCAATTGTTTGAAAGGTTAAATATTAGCAATAATCTTAATTTTTACTTTTATCCCTATATTCTGGGGCAATTAATCTATATTGTTCGTACTCCTATTTTGTTATTTTAGTTCTATTATCATCTGGTAGCATCTATCACTCAATACAACGCTTACTACTACAGAATATATATGTATATATCTGCGGAAAGAATTGCAACTCAAGGGCCCTATTTCCCACCATAATCACCCGTAAAATTAAGCCATAAAAATCGTGTTGTTTAAGATCAAGACCCTCAATTCATCCATTTAATCAAGATCTTAGAGTGCATTGTAGTAGGCGTGATAGTTGTAGTCCTAGGCAGGCAGAAAATTAAGGCTTTTCAGTCTTTACCTAAAATTAACATAAACTGGAGATACAATAAAACGGTTTCTTCTCAAATTTGAAGAAACCACGTAAATTATACGTGTAAACAAAGCGTATATATAGGTAAATATAGAATGTAGTATATTTACGTTTATATAATCGAATATATAAAATTAGTTCCCAGTGTGTAAAGGTGTTGACTAGAGATTTCTATTTCCTGGTTGAGCAAGTAGTTCACCTTAACATAACAAGTCTTTTGGTGAAATGTTTTAAGCCAAATTATATTTTCTTCAATTGATCCAATTACAATGCAATACAATTGCCTATGATCAAATAATTACCTAACTTAATACTAGTCGTAAAGTTACAAACGTAGTTGCCTCCGCATATCAAACTAATTATTACTCCCCTGTTATTACCTATCGCGTTATAATGTATACGGATTGACGGTTAGCGCCATGTATATATAGACTTATACTGATGTAGGCAGTGGCACTGTCGAAAAAAAGGTTGTTTAGGCTCGCGTTATATCTTTACATGCGACCTGACTATGTAAATGCATCCTCACTGCCCTGGCTAAAATTAAACTTGCAATAACCCTGCTACCCAATTCCAATCCACCTAGTCCATACAAATAAAGCTCTATACAGGATATATTCGTTCCCTGTTTTTTAAAGTAAGTGATGGGCTTCGTGTAAGTAGGGGTATAAAGGCGAAGAACAATTGGTTGGCGTATAAATACCTGTGCTTTTAATGTCTTTTATCGTTATAAATCTCGAAATAAAATATCTAAAGGTTATAAGCTAATATAATGTAATCTAGTGTTTGATCGTAAGGGAAAGTACAATTCTATCGCCATTGATATTATCGTATCGTTAGCTACTTACTAGGCCGGCATAGTCGTAAAAGTGTTTTCTAGGCGCTTGGCTACCCTTTGTCACTATCTTTGCGCTGTTGTCTATGCTGCAGACGGTGGCGTCTCGTAGGCCACGACCGCAGCATTACTGGACTACCACCCGATGTAATTATGATTTTACTTCAAAGAACAACGATAGTGGTAATATTAATTGAAACGACGACGATGTATTTATTCAAAATAAACTTGTTTTCGCCTCCGTTGCTCTAGTTACCCCCACTCCGTTCAATGCCACCCCTGTTATTCCGGCCACCCTCACCTAGGTGGACCTCCTCCACCCAACGGCTATTACTAAAGTGTATTTATGCGTTATAGTCGAATTATTTATAGAGGTGTAAAGGGTAAGGTTGATATTAAGTTGTTCTAAGCGGCGGGTTATAAACGAAACTTATTGAAACCTCGAATTAATTTTTATACTCTGTACTCAAGAAATAATAATTCATTTCCTAGATAAATGTTATAAAATCATTCAAATTCGATAACATCTTCCCTAATTAAAATTGGTATATTTCCTCGTGAGGTGGTTTAATGGGTATCCGTAACTATTGATAATGAATTGTCGTGGTGGATAATAATATATAAGGTACATATCGCTTCACTTACCTTTATATCGTATGTAACACCCGTTCGTGTTAGTGAGTTGAAAACGCCTTTAATATAACGAAAAGATTTTTTATCGGTACCTTATAACTAAAACCAAGTATAGAATCAGTCGTAATAATAGGGGCAATGAATGAGCATAACCTTAGTAGAACGTTCTTCAATATTTAATCTCGAGTTTAAGTCAATATATAAATCCTTAATATATGTAAAGAGGAGAAGCCTTTTTTAATTTCTAGGCGTATTAGTTTAGCTTGACCTCCTGTATCTCAACCTTAAACAAAGATCTAACGCCGTTAGTTGAAGGTTGGTTTTTGTTATTAAGGTAGACGTCAATATTAGAGCGCTTGTCAGCAGGTTTATTGGAAAATTCGTTACCAGTAATGCCTATATATCACAAACCTTATCTTACAGTTAATAGCCCTTCTCAAACCTTAACAAGTATATGGAAGTGGTGTTAGGCTTATTGTCGGTAATGTCTATTATAATGGATACGTTAACTTAAATATAACAGTAGAAGAGTAATCATAAGGTTGGTAGTGTATATTGGAGTTAATTGACAGATCGAAGGATAAAAAAGAAAAGAGACATCCGAAGTGTGCACGCCTCAAGTGAGAGCTTATAAGATTTTACCTGGCCAGTGGCACTCTACCATGCACTTTGTCAATTTCCGTTCTAGGTAGTAGCACTTTACCGTACACTTTGTCAATGCTTCTTTTGGAAATTAACACGCTATTCCGAGTTTTGAAAAAGTATATCCTGGAAAGTAACATGTTATTATATACTTTGAAAGAGTGCATCTTATATTGTAATACACTAACATATACTTTATAAGATGTTTTCTACGTATATTAACTTTAATAATATGTAAAATATCAATACCTGCAATTTTTTCTTTCTTTGTAACAGTTAGTATTCGTTATTTAGTAGTAATAGTTTAGTTAGTAGTCATGCCTATATCCGTAATTTAGTAATAATAGTTAAGTTTATAGTATAACCTGTAGTCGTAACTTAGTAATTATAATTTCGTTTTTAATACAATTTAATTGGATTTTAATCGATAATTTCAATAGTGATAGTGGTTATATATAGGCGCCAGTTTACTTAGGCGGTTTGTAGCAGAATGGTTGCTAATCTTTATAAGAATGTGATTATAGAGGTGTGATTGCCGGTATCGGGTGTTTTAGGATTGATATGAAAAGATATATGATTATCGTTTTGGTTCAAATTTCTTTTCTTTTATATTTAACGATTCGATTATACTTATTTGGTAAGTTATAAATAATGAATTTGCGAATATAAGCGTATACCACTGTTTCAATCAGCTATTTAAAAAGTTTGTATAGTTTGGTAGCTTAAAGAATATTAAGTTTTAACCGCTTTTTTAAATAGATAACTCGTAAAAATCGCTCCCTTAGGTATCTTTAAGCGCGATAGCATAAACGGGAGGAGGCCGCCGTCGCTGCTGCCCGCTGCACTGCTGTTTACGTTACCTTTAGCCTTGCATTTTCGGGTAGCATATCGTCGATTTCCGCCTTTCTTTTCGGCTTCCCCTCCCGTTGCCGCCGCTGATAAGGTTTTTACCTTTTTCCTTCTTTTTACCCTTCCCTTTTTCAACTTACCCTTTTAGGGGGGAAGTGAAAAGCTTTTAAGGTTATCGATCTTACCTTTTCTTATAGATAAAAAACCATTTGTCTGTAATGGTTACCCTTCAGCATTAAAAACGTAATTTAGCCTAGCACTAACGCAATTCGAATTAGTAATGTCTCCCTAAACTCGTACTATATTAATATCTTAATAAACGAGGCGTAGGCGATGGTACTCTTCCGCCTGCTTGACCTGCTGCTCATAAAAGTACGCCTAAAGGCTTTTTTTGGCGCTTAAAGCGCTAATATAGCGTATCTTAGTTCGCGTCTTCAAACTGCTAATAGATACACCTTATGTGCCGTGAATCGCGTCCGCGGCCGCAGGTAAATTTATTAGCGATTTATGTTAAAACGGGGGTGGGTCGCCCCGCTTCTATCGTTATGAACGGATCAATCGCGGATACGCCTTTATTCCGGTGATATTAAAGCCGTAGGAAGAGGCCCTATTATGCGCCCACTCTTTTCCCAGTAAGTTACTCACTTTATAATTTATAATCGTAGTCGCGTTTAATTATCACCTATTCTTTTAATTCATAATCATAACCGCAAATGATAATAGGTACTATTTCAATATCCTATTTAAAGTATTTCAAAAGAAAAAACACTTTCGTAATAATTAAAATCAGTCTATATTAATTGGTAGTAGGCGTTAACCAGCTATCTCAAAAAATGACAGCTGCTATCTCAGCCTAGAAAGCGGACCTTCATATGTATCATGTAAGTAAGTTTGACGACACTATCGCGCGTCGTCGTAAGGAGGATAAGAACCCCCCGCGCTGTTTACCTAAGGGTATGTAACATAAGGCGCGGAGCCCTCCTTCTGGTGGCACCAGTAACGGCATCGATGGCGGTAATAGAGGTGACTCTATCAATCATAGCGACAGCGAGGATACGATAAAGAGAAAAGATAAAGACGATAACTACGTGGCCGCTTCCTCCCTTTTCCCCTTTGGAAGCAACTAGTTGTTTGTTTTTGTCGTTTTACCAGTTTTTTTGGCTATAGTTTGGTTCGCTAAATAATAATAAAATTTCTTTTGAAAAAAATATTAACGCAAGGAATGATATTTTAATTTAAAGAGTGGAAATAGCTTTAGCAAGATCGTAAACAGTAAAAATGAAAATTGATGATACGTTAAACAATTCGTAAATAGCAAATATAAAAGATAACAACATGTTATAAGCGGCGTAAATAGTGAATTCAAATAATGATAAAATGTTAAAAGAGGTATAAATAGGCAAAATAAAGGGGAATTGATAGATCTAAGGTGTAGAATGTCTCATTATGATAATGTTACAAAACCTTCCCAGCAATTCAAACGAAATAAATTCTCATAAACGTAAGCGTTTTAAATATATTTTCCGAAACGTTTCCATGTTTTGGTAGTAGAGTTTTTAATATGGAATTTAAAGCGTTCCATGTTAGCTGGAGCTCTTTCAATTTATTTTTCGGAGTGAACTGTCCCAGCCTCCTATTTGAGGCGTTCCCCGGTAGCTTTTTTCACCTTATTGTCTCCTTTTGTAGTATCGTTTATCCTTTTTAAAACGTTTTTATTACGATCCGAAGGGTTGTTTTGTATTTTTTTGGATTAGATTATTATGTGGACATTGAATTCCCTTTTTTTGAAGCTAAGTTCCCAATGGATTCTTTTTAAAGTCAAGGTGCTATTGGTCAAAGCGGTACGTCTTTTTTTTAATTCGAGGACGAGATAGATTATATAGCCCATCAGTTTAATCAAGCTGAGTTCTGGGAGTGTCGAACGGCTTCTTTATAAGTTGATACCGTATAAGGAATGATGTATTTAGCCTTTCCTTTTTTGAAACCCCTTTTTTTAAAAAAATGTCTCAGTTTGAATAATGTATCTAGCCCTTAATTTTATTGTATTCGCCTGGAGGATAGCTTTTTTAGCCCTTTCCGCTTTTAAAGAAAAGTTGATAATAATTAATTTGACACGTTCTTTCATTGTGCCCTCGTACCAAGTAGCTTTTTTAGCCTTTTCTATTCTTTAAGTTGAGTTGCGAATGATGTATTTAGAACTTCCTCTTTTTCGAGCCGCGATTCCAATAATTATTCTGGTTTTTTATTTTTATTTATTTTGAGTGACGGAATGCGTATTAAGCCCGTCCTTTTTCTAATGCCACGATCCGAATAATACGTTTAACCTCTTTGTCTCTTGAAGTTAAGTGGGGGGCGGCGCTTTTGAAACTTAGTATTTGGTACAAGATTCATAACCAGATAAATCAGGCCTACATTCGTTATTACAGTTGAGTACTTATATTTTACGTAATTAAACAAATCCTGGTAACGGGTATTATATAATATTTTAAACTTTTCAAAGCCAGTTTAGATTTTTTATCACTTACATAAAGGTCCCTTTGCTGAAGATACCATCTTAAATGACGGATTTAAACCTCTAAAAATGAAATAATAGTATTGTAAGACTTTATTGGCGAAAATGAAAATTTAGCTTGAATTAAATTTAACGAGGTTCAATATATAGGTTATATGAAAAATCAGAGAAATTGTTTGAGGGGTTTTATAAAAAGTATTTGAAAACCTGGTATGAGTTATTTCAATATTAAGAACATATCGCTCTATTAAAAATAAAACTTTTATTTAAAGTAAGAATATGGCTATAGAACTTTATACGACGTATTTTCAGAATGAAGCGGTTGTAAAAGAAAGCGTTGAAGGCTTCTTATATGTTTTGAATGTGGATTAATATAATTTTTTCTTTCATTAAAGCGGACCTAATATTATAGATAAGGTATGTTCCTAGGTCTTAGCTTGAGTACAGATTCATTTTACCCCCATATTAGTCGTTGATTAGGCTAAGGGTAATAATAGATTTAAATATTCGGTGAATAAATATACGTTTCAAACCTTGAAAGGAAACCGGGATTAAATGAATGGTGTTGGAACCGCAGACAATTGAAGTACAGTCAAGTCAAATATACTTACAGTAAGTTGATTATACTGACTGCAAATTGACCGTAGTTTGTGAGATTGACTGCATTGGCTGCAAGTCAAATGCAGTAGTTCCACACTTCAGGTTAGGTTACGGACTAAGCAATTATCCATGCAAATTCGTATGTAGACCAGTTAGCAGTTTGCCAAATTTAGAAGTAACACATCACCACTTTCGATACAATACACCCGTTACTTCGACTAGAGATTCGAATCAACTACATTGCAACGATAGAAACCTACCAACAGATAGCGTTTTTATGAACCAGAGTTGGATAGATTTCGATCGTATAATTTATAGATTATAAAAATGTTAAATTACTTTTAGGTTCGCGAAAAAGCTTTAAAGTATTGTTATTTATCATAGAATATAGAAATAAATTTCATAATACAATTTTAGTAAGTTTAGGGTAACCAGATTATCATATTATTAGGATAAGTTATCATACTTCGCACGTTGATAATTTTACATTTCATCTTCTTTATAAAACTCCAAACACGTTATAAAAATTATACTTATCCACATTCTAATTGGTTAACTCATTATCGAAGACGTTATTAATTGTAAAAGAAAAAAACGTTAAAAATACCTTTTCATAAAAATAGGTTTATTGAGAGCTAGTGAAATATAACCACATATCAAACATAAGCGGGAAAAAACAGAAAGAGGACAAAGAGTTATATCTATTCAGAATACAATATACTTCCGTAAAACCAATAATCTTATCGATTTTCATCTTTTATATTTTAGTTGAGGTCAGTTACACATTTAGGTGGAAATTTTTATATTTAATTAACTTAGTAGCCTGTGAGAAAACCACGTCCGATTTCTTTATGTAATTTAGAAATATGTCTAATTTAAACGTTTACTACATTATAGATTGTACTTAGTTCAAAGCGGGTTTACCTTTAACGTATATGAAGTTTACGTTTATTTGTGTAACTGAATCCGCCAACGCGTATTCAAACGTTTCGTTCATAAGTTTGGTTACAGATGATATAATGGTCATTTTTATAGTGATAACGTCCTTTAACTTGATTATTTTAGCGTTTTACACTTAGGCGCACATAAGCAAATGTTAAAGATACTTACGTGTCCAAAAGATATGAACAGGACCTTATAATATAAACTATTATCGAAGCTGAGTTATACCACCATTATAGCTCTTTTAATATTTGTAAAGATAGAGTTGTGAAAACGTTTTAAACGCTACATAAAAACTTCAATATTTCCCTTAAAAATTATTCCGAAAACGAAAGGTTACTAATTCAAAACTTACTCCTTTGATGCGTTATTGAGTGTAGGTTTTATTCGTTAATAGCCGAAATTGAAGTCTTCTTGGAAGACTTATCGGATTTTTGATAGTAAACAAAAAAATCTATTGAAACCGCATTAAAAAAGCTAATTCCTATAAGTATTAAGTATTTTTATGCTATCAATGAATAATTGCAAAACATATTGTCTTAGACTTATCTAAGATTATATAAGACTTAAAAAAGCTCTTTCATTGAAATAAGAAAGAAACTATGGTTCTGAATTCAAAATTTTCCTTTTTTGAACTTCATAAATTAAAGTATTTTTGCTTCAAGTAAAGACGGAAGGTGAAAAGACGTAATTCAAGTAACGTTGTATAGTTCCTATTTTGTTATTGTGTTTACCATATAAGGATATTTGTACGTTCATAACGTTAACCCCTATCAAAAACACAGCGTATTAATAAAGCCTAATGACTCTGTTCCATTACTCACATTCTTTTATATGATTATAAACCTCATATTTGTTTTTAGCGTTCGAAAGAGTTTAATTCTTTTATTCATGGTCGGTATAATGATATTGAATACTTCTCAAGGATTATGTTAATAGAACTCGGGTTATAAGAGGTAGTTAACTTTTGATTTCTGTGGCTTCTAGAAACCGTAACTATAAGCGTTATTGAGCTATCTGTCGCGTAAATATCAATTATGAATATCGTAACCATAAAAAAGGTAATATTAAAACCATAATTATTAAAGCCATTAGCTATATTAGATATTAATGAAGTTGTCTTACTGGGGACTACGGAAGCCATAAAAGTAAATATAGGTATCGAAAAGGAGCCAAAGGTATAATTTATAAAATTAAGAGTTTCCCGTAGTCGGTTAGCAACTAAAAGGCCTTTTAAAGTAAATTATCGGCAAATATTTTTACGATTTTAAAATAGTTCTTTATCATAGCCCCTATTAATAAGACGGGAAACCGTCGTTATCGGTATAACTATAATAACTTCCTTAACTAGAGCTTCTGCCTCCATATTCATTCTATATTGATTTTTACCAACATCGCGGATATTTTTGGCCAACGTTACAAAGGCTATGTTAATTTACCTCCTTCCTTTCGCAAATGTGCTAGGTAATTGATTTGTTTTAAAAGAAAACAGTCATGGCAATGAAAATACTGATTTATCGCTTAACAAGATCCGGAAAGGTAATTTCTTTTGGGTAACAAATATTTAGGGCATCGAATCGGACAGGTTGAACGCTAAATCTAATACTATTGTAAGTATTATTATTTTTTGTATCAAACTGGATTTGGTGCCGTTTGTATATTATGTGAATCTTTTAAAGAATGTCTAATGAACCTCAAGTTTCATTTGTTTCGAAAATGAAAGTATATAAGTTGTTAAATATATATAAACGTTTTATTTATTTATTGATGAAACGTGGTTTTCAACTCACAATACTGCCGATTTGTAATGTAATAATCGTATACGCCTTACGAAATAAATAGTATTCCGCTTATATCTTTATAATATTTTATAAGGATCTAATAGGTACGTTTTCTATTATATCCTCATTATTTCAACATTAACTTAGAATTTCATTACCGTCAACTTGTTGTTTACGCTATAGATAATGATATTTTGTCATAAAATAATGCCTGTGATGGTGGCTCTTAAGTATTTTGCCACAGCGATTACCAGGCTTTCACGATGCTCCTATAATTCTCTCAAGAATGCCTACGTCAGCTGATCAAGCACATGACAAGAAACACCTTATAACTAGTTTGATAGCAGCTCTCTAGCATGGATTTCTCTTTTCTCTTCCTTTATAATTATACACAATATCGAACCACCTTCAGCGACAGCCTTAGTAAAGTCCCTTGATATATTTCACGGTTGAAAAAGATAATTTATTTACAAAAATCCTGTGTTCAAAATATACTTCGCTGTTACCGATTTGAGAAACTTGAAACTATGAAAATATGGTTCCAAATCAAAAACATTAAAAATAAACTAGTTGTGAATATAAAAAACATGAAACACCATTTTTTAATTAAAGGTTTCATCGTTTTTCAAACTAAAATTAAACTTTGGAGTGTTTAACCGTAAGTTTGGTCATAGTAACAAAGATTTTTGATAGCTCTTAACCTTATATGTTCTAAATTTCAAGGCTTGAAGAACTTGAGGATTTTTTATAACCTATAGAAAACTGGATAACTAAAGCGTTGAAATATTTAACATATTAATAACTCTATTAAATTTATAAATTTTACGTTTAGTTTTCAGGGATGAAATGATGGTATCTAAATTAAGAAGGGAATAAAATGTTCAATGATTTATGCCGGCTTATCAATAATTATTGATTGTTACCTTAGTCAAGTTTAATCCATACGATTCTTTTTATTACCTACTCTTACTTTACTTTTGGCAGTGGTTTTATTTAGCCGTTAGATAGATGTCTTTCCATACGAGCTTATTCTTTTTCAATTATATTACATTTCACTTAATATTTGACAAATTGATATTGAAGAGGAATATGTTATATATGTTAGTGATATTCAAGGTTTTGAAATAACTTAATAGTACCTTTATTATTACAGAAATTTTCAATGGGTATATGTATACTGGACTTCAAAAATAGGTTTCTGATTCAGAGGGTCTTTTGAACAACATTTATAATAGTTACAGATTTAACATCTATAAAGAAGAGGCATATCTTAGATCTTTTCTTGAATACCTAGTTAACGGTATTGTTAACAATTTGAATTATATATCCGTAAATCGAATTTTCCGTAGCTTTGTCTTAATTTCGGTCGTAATCGCACTTGCTGATGATTTAAAGTTTTCGTTTCTTAAATTTTATGAGTATTTTGAGTAAATTTGGTATTGTTTTAATACAGTAGAGTTTAAAGATCTTTTTCTTTCAATTTTTTTATTTGAGAGCTTTGTGTCATCCGGAGTATTTAAAGAATTAATTGACAAATATGATGTTTGTATATGAAGGATTTTATCTGAAACGTTAAAGTATTGTTACAAGGAATATGATATTCAGCTTTGTTTAGAATATTGTATTGGAAAAAGCACTAATATTTTACTTATATTTTTTCTTTTATGATATAACAGTGTGGGCTTTAAGAAGAATGATATAATTAAATAATCCCATTTTAATAGGTATGTATTATAGTTTCTTATGTAATTCCTCAACTTCGAAGTTTACGATTTTTTGTATGTAATCATTTTGTTATACATTACGTGGAAAGGGAAGGAAGGCACAGCTGTATAAGTGCTTGTACAGATGAATCTTCTAGCTTCGCTTAGCTTCGCTCTAGTTCTAGTTTCTTCCTTTTCCATCGTCAAAATACTATACTATTCAACGTTACGTTGCCGCCCTATACACGTACCAACAATTGGTAGCTTTAAGCAAAAACGCTGAAAAGTACCAGACTCTACCTTTCACCAGTCTTAATACGACAAAATGATAGGAGTGTTACCAGTTTTGCTACCTCGTAACAAAAAAGTTAATAACCCCCTGTCCCGCCAAACCTTTCATTTTTACTTCTTTCCGGCTTTTTAATTTCACAGTCTTCAACCTTTTTCCTATCATTATTATTAACTACTTCTTATTATCGCCGACTCCTTTTTCCCTTCGCCGTTATTCCTCGCCGTCATTCTACTTCCTCATAATAGCTATCACCACTACCGCCTCCGCTGCCTGCACTGCCATCGTTTTCGCAGCTATTACCATCACTACCTTCTCACATCTTTACCTCTGCTGTAACCGCCATTGGTCTCGCCGCTGCCATCATCGTCCTTGCGGCTACCGTTACTATTCTCGCCGTGGCTAATATTAGTTTCGTCGCCTTTTTGTCATTATATTGCCGATAAGTAAGCGCGAGTTAAGTACCTTAGCCTTGGATAATATTAAGGCATCAATTACGCCCTACCATATTCGTAATAATCACTTAGTACTTACTCCTTAACCTTTATCTATACCTGCCACTACCGTATCTGCCTTATCAACCTTTTTTTCGTTCACGCTAACTACCCTTTCAAAAATTCCCCAGTTATTGATACCTTTTTTGGCTCGTTCTTATATACCTCACCCCCTCTCACTGTTAATTAAGTGGATTTCATACCTAATTAGGTCAAAGATTTATAAAAGACAATAAACGTGATAGCTAAAAGAAACGCAGAAATTAGAAAGCGCCTTAATATTATTAACTGGAGCATAACAAATTATAGAAAATCATAAAATTATAACCAATCGGTTTAACACTTTTACTCGTAACCGAAAACGTCGGCCTCACCGAATTAACGAACGTCCTCGTAGCCTTAAACGTCATATTCTCGGCTTGAACCACCTTTTTCGTCCCCGTAACCCTAACCTAAATACGAGAGCTACTTAATCCTTGGGCAGTAATAACACGCACCGCATAAAGCGAAAGAAAAAAGAGGTTCATAACTCCGAATACATTAATATACATAATAGAGAAATAATTATGATCGGCAGAAATGTTTTTTTTCTTTTTACAAACATTTAGATTTTTTAAACTTATTTCTAACAATTTACCAAGGTTAATCTGGATATTAAGGATTATATATTCTTTATATTCAAAACGTTTCTTTCAATATTAGCAATATTTTGGTGAAATACGAAATAATTTACGAGAAACGTATAAATCTTACTAATGAAGGTCTCAAAGTAGTTAGAAATGCTTCTACAAATCATTTTCGAATGGATTAAGGCTCAGTTAAAAATAAATTTCATAAATTACCATTTACTTTATGGAATTTTATAAAAGACGAGTAAAGTTTTTTCAAGTATAACTAAACTAGGTTAAAATACGTATAAGCTATAGGCACGTATAATTAAATTAATAAAACCTAATATTGTGTTATATTCGATATTTAAAACTTTTTGGACTTGCACATTTAGTAAAATATATAGCAATCTCATCGTAAATGAACCTTATGTAAATATATAACCAAAAAAAGAATAAGTTTAAACCATCTTTCTGGCTGTCGCGGACCATCGGTACCATTTACATAAGCTTGTTATTAATAAAGAACGTAAGAAATACAACTTACATACGTTTTAGGGTAAGTTGAAGTATGAATATAAATATAAAAAGAGGTATAAAAAGGATTTTAACAAAAATGGTTATCGGGCTTGCGATCAGGGGTATGCATTTAACGAGGTTTATGATTAACCTTGTGAAAAGTAGCGCGATGATAATCATTGCGGCGACCGCGATAGGTGGCGCCGCAATGGCAATAGTCGCCGCAACCATACCCAGTATCACGATCGTAGTCGGCGGCGTAAACGATTTAAAAATGTTGAATCTGATTCTGAAATTAAGTATTTAAAATAAATTAATACTAAGTCCTCCTCATAAGCGAATAAGGTGGGATTTATAAACGAAATCGCAGGTTTCGCCACATTGTTAAACTATCGGACCTGTACTATTGATGAGTATAAATAAAGATGTTGTAACGTATTTTTCAATTAATTAAATGTGTTTTTATGAAACTAGGATATGTTCCTTGTGAAATATAAAGTGGAGGATCTGTTCTATAGCTATAAAGATATTTCCTAGCCTGAAATTCGTTAATTTTATAGAAGATCTAGAAGTTGTTATAGCTAAAACCGTTTATTAGCAAGTGATAATAGATATAAAGAACTTTTGTCTCCTTCAAATAAATATTCGTTACACTTTATCCAACTTTAGGTATACTTTTTTTTGGATATGGAAATTGGTAACAATCTTGTAGTCAAATTATAACTTCATAAGTACTTTCCTAAATATATCGGGAATATCTTTTTGCCGGGTAATACTTTCTTAGATGTGATATAACTCTTGTTAATGATTACCACTAAATATCTAAAGTTATTTTGAACTTATAACCATAATTTAAATAATATATATCATATTTTTCAAGAGACCGTAAAGGTATGGATTCTCAATAGCCTCGATACGGGTGCACTATTTTCGAATAACTGGTTGAAGCTTCGTAAATATAATATTTCTGTACTTAAAAACGTTATTAACTTTATAAATTATTACTTTTAGGTGTCTTTTACCGTTTATGAAAATGTTACAAACCTAATAGTTTGTAAGGTACTTATTTAAACTTTTACTAATATTATTTTATCGGGAGAAACCATTTATTCTTTAGTCGAGTATACTGACTTTTGGAAAGGACGTTTCTTTATATTTACCGCTGAGTATGCGTACTTGTTAAACGTTATCGTAGATTTTACTACACCCTACATTATTTGTCTTTGCAATAAGACAAATACAAGTATCATAGTTTTTAAATATATATGTTTTGGCATTATTTCCGAATGAAAGAATACCGCCTACTTTTTTACAAGTCGGAATAGAGCTATCCAAGCGTTTATATGGGTTTACGAAGTAGGAAATATAGATTTTAAAATTACGTAGCCAATGTACGAGACATTCGGTTAATATTATATAGTATTTAACATTATTAACGAAATGAGTTCACCCAAAACGTTATTCATAAGATCGGAATTCAAATTAGATTCTTGTAAGGTCGAGGTAATAAAGAAAACGTAGTTGTTCCCCCTTATAAAGATTTTCGTTTACCTATAATTGGATATACCATTTCTTAACGCTGTTGCCGAATTTATTTAGGAGCTTAGAAAACCTATGAAAATTGCACGAGATTCCAATCTCACGGAGTAATGTGACAAACTTTGTTTTAAAGAGTTTCCTTTTTTTATTCGATATTGAAACCCTCGATGATAGCATAATATTTAAGACTTAATATAGGGTACATATTGATTCCACCAGCGTTTCCAATTCCTTTACGTTAGTTGAAATTTACGTCGAATTCTCCAACTTATAGTAGAATTTAGGACGAATTAATTGCCGTTTAATTAAATAATAAAAATACTTTTAGTTTAGGAATGTTAAAGAGTAAAATTGAATCACTACTGCTACCCAATTTGACACAGAAATAGAGACTTTTGATCTAATTGTTTGACACCTTATAAACCGAAATTCGTATGGAAAATATTAGCAATATATCCAATTTTACAATATCAGTCTTTATTGTATATAAAAAATTATAGGGCGTAAAAAAAATGCCGTATTATGGTGAATCTTGAATCTTTCAATAAATACGCGGTATAGGACAATTAATTTTTTACTTCACAGGTGAATGTTATCGATTTTCTAAAAGGAGTCAAACAAATTCTAGTAGTAAACGCTATTGAATTTTTTAGCTTTTAGTACATTTCAAATTTTGAAATCATTTAACTTTTATATACTATCTTCGTTTCGATCATGATAAAGTTGCTCTTATAGGATTGAAAAAGTTCGATGGTCTTTGCTTAAAAGTTAATAAATCGTATGCTCAAGCCTTACCGTATATTTTGCCGAGTATTTATGAACAATATTATTATTTTGCAAATAATTTAGAAAAATACGAAAACCCTCCCGTTTGACTTTTCACTTTATTTACTGAAGTTCAATCTTTGTTATCTTTAAAAAGAATTCATAGTTTTCAATTTAGTGGAATCCGCAGGTATTTTTTATAGATAGTTTTAGTTTGTCCAATATTACCGAACGTACTCAAACCTTTAAGGAAACCTTTTTCCCTATAAATCTTTTAGTCCTAGAAACTTACTCAGATGTAACGGGGTTTTTGCGACTTATAATACCATACTCCACCTAATGATCTGAATTATTATGAAAATTAAAGATGTATTTATTGATAATGATTCGTAAAGTCGTTAAGTAGAAAATAAGCATCGTAAAAGGAATATATACTATATTCAAATTACTAAAGTCGCTCCTATAAACCAAGAAAACGCTTTATTTACCGTTTTACAGGAGTAATTATGTAACAAGTTACGCCTATAATACTTTAACCCTATTCGGCCATGATTTCTGTAAGTAAATAGAAGATTTCAAAAAGGTTGAAACGTTGTATTATTTTCATTTAATCCTAAATATTCAAAAAAACGAAATTATACTATACCCGCTATTAGTATTTAACTTATTATGGTTTTCTTACCAAATGCCTCATTAAATCAAAATTAAATTTAAGATTTTGGGAGCATAAGGTGATATTCCACGTTTATGTATGTAAATGACTTAGAATTACCTTAGTATATGACTCTTATTTTATTATTGTTTTTACCTATTAAAAGTTTACCATAGGAATATTCAACCAAACTTCTTTTAATATACCTTTGACTAATAACGAAAATAAAATCTTTGTTAATATAATAATTTACTTAAACATATATAATCTTGATATTGAATTTTTGAAATGTTTTCATTTGGTTTCGAATACGTTTTTACGTTTTTCAACATAAGTGGATAAGAAGATCTGAACGTTTCACAAGGTACTTATACTTATTTAAATCTTTTATGATTTTAACGCAGTACTTAATAAAGTTACCATTACCCTATTAATTGCCAAGGTTTTATTGCATAACTAAATGCACATTAAATTATATATAGTTTATAAAGAGCAAGCAACTTTGCAAATTATTATACATAAACTTATAAATTGCATTAAAACCGAGGAAGTGGTAAACGGTATTAAGTTTTGTATCATTTTCGCTTAGTAAACCACCTATTTTACAATCAAGACAAAGTAGAATGCGAACACCAAGTGATTTTTAGCTGTCTAGTTTAAATTTCCCCTAAAATATTTATTATGATAGATACCACTTTGTATTAAAACTTATTATAATCGCCTTATATCGATTAATTTTTCGTTTTGAGAGAAAAATCGTGGATGAGTATCATCTTTATTGTTTTCGCTGTATTTAATTGCTAAATGATAATCAGAATCCAATAGGCAGTTTTCGTCCACTTTAGGCTTTTTAAAATCCTAGGTATACTTTATATATTAACTTTATTCTTGTTCTTTTAAGCGTTTTTATTATGGACTCAAGCTATTGTCCATTGAGTCTATAGGTTACGTGACTGTACACGTAACTAAATACGCAGTACCCGGCCGGAGCTTGGTCTGATTGCGGTTCGTATGCGGGACGTGCGAGGGAACGTGATGGGCTGGGCACTTACCATACCTATAAGCTCTATACGACGAGCTATTATAGCCTCTTTTAGTTTTCCATCTATACCTTGATAGTAAATTTCATTTAGCACCTACTTAGCTTATAATCATTGGTTATATTATAATATACTCTCAAAGTTCTTTTTTGGAAGAAAAATTACTTATAATGGACGAATAGACAACAAATACCAATAATTTCACGTTACACTTTAGCATTATCGTGAAGGATGGACCGTTCGCGAATAACCAATCCTATACCTTTATAGGTATAACTTCTTCCTTTTAGGGGCTGACTTAGAACAATATATTTTATTTATAGGATACTATAAGCTACATTATATCTGTTTAAAAGAAAATGTCATATTTACGGTAATCGACTTTCGTTATCAACCTTATATCCGATTTTAAATAAGTTATGGTCAAATTTCAATAATTAGAGGTCGACTTAATGGTAATTGAAATCAGTTTCTCAACGTTTAGGGGAGATCGACAACAACATAATTAACCATAATTCGATGGATTTGTTTAACGTAATCGGCAACACGAAAAACAATCGAATTTATACTAGAGACGAATAAGATGTAAATCGGAGAAGGTTGGTATACGTTTTTTAACGCATAGGGTTATAATATGTTGGTAGTAAAGTAAACTATTACTACGTATTATAAAGCCTACGGATACGAAGGTATATACGGTATAAGTAAGTTCCTTTATTATATTAAGGCTGCTTTTAACGAACTTCATCGCGCGCATAAAGCCTTAATCAAATTCAAGGGATTGCTTATAAACGATTAAGACATATAGGCATTATTTACCATTAGGTTCGAGATATGGATGGTTTAAGCGGGCGGATTAAACTAGACTTGAACCGTAACATATAATTACTTGCGTTTTCGCGCATTCCTACGTATTTGCGATAAATACATTATGATAAGAATTAGCTGGGTCGACTATGCCGCAGTTTTAGCGAGGTACAACGAGATCGCCTACAACTTAAAGTCCCTCAACTAAAACAACGTTTTGGTCGATGATTATCGGCACCTGTATATGTATAACGGCCGAATAAAAATATAATCATACTGGAAATTTACCTATTTTAAGTATTTTCGTTAAGGGGTTGCGGTAATTACGACTAGGTATTTTAATACACCCGTTCTGTATACGTTTAAGATTCAAAACTTAAATCTATATGGATAACAACGAAGGAACGCTGGGTTACGTAGGTTACAAGGCGTTGCTTTCATTGTTATTGGATGAATTACTATTAACGTTGTTACGAATTTTGCCCGGTATTACCTCCAACGTAAGTGTATACAATTTAAGTCAAGAAGTTAAATGAATATTTATTACAAAATGAGATGGAGAAAGCCTAACTTCTAAATATAATTTCGTTTAAAGATTACGTAGTTTTAATGGTGTAATTGAAAAATTGAGTAAAAAAGAATTTAGTTTAATTGAAACACATACAAATCAGGATCTATTCCTCATTCCCACACTTTTTAACAACACTTACTTTTGCAATATTTAAGTCAATTTTAGTAATAATTGTTATTATAATGTAAACGAGGCTTTAATGAAATGATTGAAGATAAAATAAATTCGGTTATTACATTTTTGAATTGGGGTAAAATATTGAGGTTACGGCTGAATACGCGTATTACCTTAATATCCAAGCTTTGTATGAAAAATAATAAATAGTGGAACCAAATATTAATATGCATTATTTCTAGCATGCCGCGTGATATAATTTTTGAAATGCCCTAGATATGTTATGAATGAGTAGTATTGAAAGTTGGCAGCAATCGTTTAGTAATTTATAGTTAAAGAGAATTGGTTATTGATGCGGTAACGTATCGCTTCAATTCAGGGAATATACGAAATGTTATAGAATCAGGTTTTATTAGTTGAATAACCCGTTTTGAATAAGTAATATAGTATATATGGGATTAGTCGTAATTAGGGTTTGTTATCAGCCTTTGTAAGATAACGCGGATTTTGTAATCAAAGACACCAAATATTATAAAAAGGGATAAAGATTGGTTACGTCTTTAAGTTAAATTGACAAAGTTTCGTAACTCAGTTAATTAAGATAAGGAAATATCTTTACACTTATATTAGTTAAACTTAACCATTATATTAATATTCAACCAAATAAGGATGGATATTTACTACAAAGACTATAGGGATGATTATACTCGATATTACGAGATTAACGTTTAGAGCTTTAACATTAGGTTACAGAGTTAATAAATAAGGGTTAGATTCGTACGAGTTTTTTCATCAGCCGCGGCGCTGGTACTTTTAATTATTGAACCGGAAGAGGGATAAAGGTTATGTATCGACTACCGCGTATTAAATAATATTATCGAATAAATTCGTTTTCCCCTACCTTAAATTAAGGATATTTTATGTGCGTTGTCGCACTTGACGTAGTTTACGAAATCGGATATTCGGGTGAACTTTTACTTTATTCGGGTAATACTAGGATAGGAAGAATTAACGGCTTTTCAAATAAGTTTCGGGTCATTTGAGTAGTTAATTACCACTCTTTAGCTAACGGGAACGACAGCGAAGTTTTAGCGATATATTGATTATATAATGACACGTATTTAAAATCCTTTCCCTATAACTTACTTAAACTATCTTTTAGTGTTTTGTTTTCTGTATTGAGTAAGATTACAAAGAAAAGGTTTGCGTAATTTTAAGAAGCTTTGGCGATACCGGATTTAACCTGAACTTAAAGAAGTGTAACCTCGAAATTAACAAGGTTAAATACCTAGGTTTTATCGTAACGATTAACGTGGGTATTTGGACTAACCCCGAGAAAGTCCGGGCATTATATTAATAGGAGTTTTTACGTATTATTCGGAATATACGAATTTTTTTAGGTTTTGCTAGTTTTTATATGGATTTTATTAGTAATTTTTCCGATTTGAAGATTTATTTCATTCGATTAACAAAGTAAAAACCTCGTTAAACGTGGATCAATCGCGAGTAATATGTATTTTAAACGTTAAAAAATGCCTTCTTTACGGCCCCTGTTTTGGTATATTAGGATGCAAATTGGTTTACTATAGTGGATACCAAATATTTGTGTAAAAAGTCAAAAGGTCATTCATTATAAAGGGACGAAAATGGAATTTTAAAGTTAATAACGTATTATTCCGTAAGATTAACGGACGTAAAACGTAACTATACTATTTACGATAGGAAGCTTTTCGCAGTAATATCTTGCTTAAAGGCTTGGTTTTCGGAATCACGTGACGTCCGTACCCCATTTACGATTTTGACGGATTATTATAGATTGGAATATTTATCTTTGTTAGGTTTGATTTCGAAACGTCAAGTTCGATAGATCGAGGTTTTTTCGCTTTTACAATACTATTTACGACATCAGCCCGTAACCTAAGATGCACATCCAGATATATTAATCCGTAAATGGTAGACTAAACCGGAAGTTAAAGAACGCCGCAAGCGAATTTTTGAACTAATTTTCATTACTATGTTGAATATAGTAATAATAAATTCGTATATCGTAAAAACGTATATCACGACGGAATATAGGGATGAATTGATTAATACAAAAGCTTAATTATTAAATCATGATAATATATACCTCGAATGAAAACCAAAGGTTTTCGGGGTATCGGTATTAGTAGGATCGTTCTCAGCACGGCCCGTATCCGTATCTTTAACCGTAATAACGCCGGGAGATACCGGAACACCGAGGGATTTGGTATCGCTGCGGTACCAACCTACGTTCAACCCATCAAATTCGTTAACTCCAAGTAGTTACCTTATTTTCGGGCCGAATATTTTCACTAAATTGTAAAACTAAGGAACAGTTAAAGCCCTGTTATATTTAATTCGCCTATTATTGGTTTTCGAAAATTGAAAAACTTTCCGATTAAGGTATGATATTCGGTATAACCGATGAAGTGTAAAATCAACTAGAGGGGCGTATTAAATTACTGTAACCGATAATAATTGTCGAATGAAGAATTATTAACAACTAAAACTTTATAATAGATTTTGTAATTATTAATATATACCCCTACAGCTAGTATATATAGGTCAAGTAGCAGTGCACTATATTGCGAGGTACACTCTTGTAGAGTACACAATAACGTTTCACGCTGCAGGCTGAACTCTTACAAGGTGCAAAGTGCATCATTTGTGGCGCGGTCTAAAAGGGGTATTCCAGAGTTTATGGCAAAAGAGCCACTACCTGGATAAGAGATTTATAACCTCCTATCCATGGCTTACACTCTTTAAAATAATTTTTCCTAACCGATTATTTTTCTTTACTATAATATCAATCTTACGATTACTCCTCATTTATATTTACGTAAATAAAAACTTTACCGACAATATTTAGCAGCCTACTAGATTTACTATACATAGCTAAGAAAAAAAGAAATAAACCGAAGTTAAACAACTATAATGGGATGTTATAGCGGTCTCAATTATTTGTGCCTTACTATTACGCCTGACAAAAAACATACGAGAATGTGGAATTACGCAGGAACTCCTTTGAAACCCGAAACGTAACAAGACTATAAAATCCAGAGTAACTTTAAAAAGAACCACTTTCATACGATATTATCAACCAGTTAGTTCCATATTTAATGAAAGCCTCATTATATTAACTGTTAACATATTTTAGCTTTTTAAACGTACTCAGGAATTTCTTAAAGAGCGTCCTATTATGTATTCAGCCACATAAGCTAAAACCCACCATGTTTCGAACCCTTTCGTTAAGACCTACCCGATATAAACAAAATAACCTCACCTCTTAAAAAACAAAAAAGCGGTTAGGAATATGAAACCCAAACCACTTATAACCTTTAAGAGAGGCTATAATACAACAATCTAAACCATCTACTAAAACTAGACCTTATACACCAAATCGCACCATATACCTCCCCATATCGACATTTTCCTTTTTCCTTTTTATGTTTTACCTTATCTGCTTCCCTACTCTCGCCTTATACGGCATATTTTAAGTTTAGTATTCGCGAAGTTCATATTTTCTCAACTGTTTAACTATTGTAACGTTAGTTAACACTAATAAAACCAATTCTAAAGGTATAAATAGGTTATAATAACGTTTTCTATACGTATTATTTAAAATTTATTTATACTAATAAATACCTAACATCTTATTTACTTTGTATTCACGCGTTTATACGTCTTTTTATAAAATTTAAACGTACCTAAATCCTGATTAAAATGCAAAACCAATAATTTTCATGGTTTTAATATTACAGGTACACGTAAAAATGACTTACCCTTATTGTAACTATAGCCTTATTATAACTAAATATGTAAAAGGCTAACAAATTTATAAAGTATCATTTTACATATATATTGTTTCGTAACAGTATTTTAGAACATTTAGAACTATATCTACAGGATAATAAAACCGAGGTATCAATGAAGGTTTGAAGCCCTTATACAACAAATATATATGTTCATAATATACTTTTTAACTATTATAGCGGTGAAATTGAAGGATGGATTTCATTCGACTGTTTATGTTGAAAAAAATTAAACTGGACGCCGGATATATAGCGTATAATCGATGGTATTATTTCAAAAAAAAAAATACGAAGATCATTACGGAGAAAAGATATTAATACGATCAGTGGAAACAATAGCCTTATTATAAAAGGTTACTGGCTAAAAAAGAGCTTGAACCGCCTACTTGATATGATAGTCCAGAAACAAGAAAAGCCTTTGTAAATGGAAAAGAGACGTTTAGGAAAACTAAACGCCTACCGGGAAGTGGAAACAGAGCATGAGGAATCGATGGAAGAGAAGGAAACACCGTAACAATTATCTACCTCAGGAGTAAAATATAAACCCTTACCAAAACTTAATTTTAAATAGAAACCAAAGTAAAGCCATAACTCAAATACAGTTAATAAATAGATTAACTACAATGAAAGTGGTCGGCATAGAGAAAACACTCCGTTTTAAAATAAACAAATAAGCGGTATAAAACGTTAATACATACCTGACGAACTAATAACTACTAATGACATCCCCTACCGTAACCTTTTACTGAACCGTTTTACCATTGATAAAAGCAACCCTATAAAGTTTACCAACTTCGCCTGACTTTAAAAGAAGGACGAAAATTATAACGGCGAACTATATAATGTATTCGATAACGAAATACGCATAATAATTACTAGGTATAAAAGCTGGATATTGAACCGTCATAATTCAACATTATTTTGCCCGGTATACCATTTTGGTAGGCTAAAACTAATATATATACCACCTTATATAAGTGGACAAATTGGTGGAGTGTTATAGCTATCTAATATTATTCTTCGATATAAAGATCAATTATAAGCTTTATGTAATAATCACACTGAATACCCGTGAGTATATAGAAGGTTTCAGAGGGTTTATATTATTAAGAAGGCAGCAGAGGTGCTGAGTGAACAATATCGCAACCGCACAAGTAATGATCAAAATTTGTGAGGCTATTCAGATATATAGACTGAATACTTAGATTGACAACTGAAGCGCTATGAAGGAAATACTATCTATGTGATGCTGACCATATCCTTATATATCTATGCCTTCATACCGTTTTCAGTACTGGATCCCTTGGATCAGTGCTGAACCCGCTGATCTTAGATCACTTGGATCAGTACTGATCCCACTGATCCTAATCACTTGATTGGTTTAGTCATTTCCGCTAACAAAGGAGAGGTTTTCCCCACCTAATGTGTTGGACTTCAGGCTCTAAGTGGCTCAGCTGCACACTGGCTTACTCTCTGACCCGCCATCATACTTAGGTCGTAACACTTTACGATAGGAACTAAATTGGCAAAACCTGGGAATCCGTAAAAACTCAATGGGAAAACGTTGATAAAAACCTATAAAAAGTACTTACTACCCTATTAGTGAAGTTCCTCAAGTGCTAAGTAACCTTTCAACCAGAATATAAGCGTAACAAACTATTAATTTAAATATTAATACAAGCATATCAGGTAAACCTAGATTTCGACCTTATTCAATTAAAATTTGAAAAGAACTTGAAAGCCTTTTATATAAATATTGAAATATTGTTTAAAACTTTCATTCACCGATAGACGAACTTCGGATCAATATTTATAACCAACAAAATTAACGTCGAAGGCTAAATTACCGATGTAAATCTTACTGAAACTATTGACTAAGTTATGGATAGAAAATTTAAAATAGACTTAAAGTAAAACGAGCGCCTAAAGTATAGGTATTAAGAAGGAAATCCGGTAAAGAAGAGCAGGGACGATCGTACGGTAATGGGTGAAAAGTACCGCGGCTATAATAATATTTACGAAAAAGTATATGGAACCCTACGGTCTTACAAAAACGCGGTATTGTATACGGCAAAATCGGATACTAGTTTACTAACTACCTAAATTACGAATCGATCCGAATTAAACGATAGTTTCAACCCGATTACATATTTCAAGACCGAATAAAAGTTAATTTTACAGTATACGCAGTCGAGTAAAAAGGTGTAGTTAATAAAATTGACATTTAACCCTACGAATACACCTTTAGAGAAAAAAAATATAGAGGTAATTATATTTACTTAATAACATGAGATAAAGATACCGTCCAACTTATTTTTACAGTTCAATAAGACGATCTCTTTCCATATAATATAGAACTGGACTGCGTAAACGAAATGCTAAACGTATATATAACGTCGTAATTTACGTTTTTTGATAAATACAGTAACCGGTTTTAAGGCATTATAACAAATACCAACGTAGCCAAAATCTTAACGGCCCAAAAACCATAGTTCGACACACTCTTAGTAAAGTTTCCAAAGTTTTAGCTTAGTTAAATAAAAAAATACCGAAAGGTTTTATTTAGTAAAAGTAAGCGTCGTCGTTTAGGACGGTCGTTATGAATACAAAATTCTGACCAGTTAAGTTTAAGGTAATGGATTCTAAAGGTTTTATTTAGTAATAGTAAGCGTCGTCATTTAGGATGGTCACTATGAATACAAGATTCTGACCAATAAAGTTAAAGGTAATGGATTCTAAAACTCTATTCCTACTTTTATTTGCTAATATAAATAAGTGCGGATTTAAGGTACCGAGTATAAACAATTAAATTATCCGCGCTTTAGATGACGTATCTATACTGTTCTAGCTTAAGTTCAGATACTTATGATTTTTCGCCGAAGCATATACGATTAAAGTTATTTACTTCACGCAATAGTAATTACGAATACTATATCACCGATTCGGATATCCAGCTATACAACATTTTTTACGACTACTTTACACCGTAAGTAATACAAATATAAAGAAAGACATACTTAAAATTATCGAATGGTTTTGTTATAAATACCAGCTAAACTTACAAACCTTATAACAGTTTAAGGTCCGCCTTTAAGACGATATAAACTTTAACTATGAGGTAATTATTGATATTATATATTTAAAACGATAACCGATACTTTACGCCGTTGATGCAATCATATTAAATCCAAGCCGCTAAATTTACGCGGAGAGTTTCCGTTATAAATTACTAGCACGTTGCAATTAATTGTTATTTGAACTTTTACTTAAGGTTTTTGGACTGCATTACCTACAACGTTAATACGGCCTTCGACTTTATGAAATAGTATATTAAGGGTAGGATCACCGGTATTAAATACAAATAAATTCTAATAAACCTACTATAAGGTATTGGTTAATGTAAACGGTACTATCAGAAGCTTAACAATGAATATAATTTGATATTTGAAAGGTTAAAAGGAATAAGTTCTAAGGAATTCATTCTATAAATAGCGGTTAACGCCATTAATAACACTTTGAGCTTGAGTAAGCTTATTCCTAGATTCGTTTTTTTCAATAATTACTCAAGGATCTAAATATATTTTGCACTATCTATAATTATGGTGTAAAGGGTAAATGCTGTGGCGAAAGCTATAGTAACGTTACGTTCCTCACGGGTTTAAAACGACGTTTTCAAACCATTGGTTTCAAGGAATAGCTCACGTAAGACTAGGGTTTTAAAACTACCATTACAATTTAAGGCCTTGGTTTGGAAAATTAAGGACAGATAAACTGGTTTTTGAAAAATCAACGGGTTAAGAAACTATAGTGTGCGAGTTAATTGGCGAAACGGTACGAGTTCGTTTTGTTAGACGATAGTATGAAAATTTAAAATAAAGAAGGAAAAAAGTGGCTTAAAATCGTAATCCGAACAAAACCACCAAAGGGATACCCTTTAAAACAGCGAATCCAAACCGCTATCAGTTCCAGCCTACCCCTCGAATTGTACTTTAGACCTGTTTTTACTATATGAAAACTACTCGTTTATACTAACTTTACTAATACCTCACCGCTGGAGCCGCCCTTTTTATTAGAAAATTGAAAAAACGCCCCGGAACCTTTGTTGTAAACTCTTCTATTATTTAAAACGAAATAATAAATCGTGAGCTTAGCTTAAAGCTTTGTTACGACAATATTATTACTATCTCAAGCGGTCAATTCAAATAATCCACCAGAATAAAAATGTTTGCCTTAATCGATTAAAGTATATTTCGCTTTAAACGGTTCGACCCAACTATTTACGGAATTCATCGGATTTTTCCTACTCGACTCTTATATAAAGTAAAGTATAAAACCAGAAAACCATACGAAAAAACTCGTTTGGTGGTGAAAAGTTATAACGATGATGGTAAAAAAGATATTATAACATAATCGCCTACCTTATAATGAGATAGCTACTGTTTTACTTCTATACTTATAACATTTTTTAATGCCCCTTACAAACTATATATTGAATTTCTTCATTTTACGTCAATTTACTCCCAGTTTAAATAACGGTTGAAATGACATATTTTTGCTGATATACTTATAGATTTTCAAAACCACCACCTACCTCAAACGATCTTTTATATTATAAAACCGCTTTACGGCTTAGGGAAAGCTATAATTTATAACTATAATACTTACTAAAGGTGTTTTTGGGAACGGTTGAAAGTAACTAGCTTAACCTTCAACCTGTATCTATTAGTATTAATAACCTGTTTTAACGGATTTTTATTAACTGGTATATAAATAGACGATAAATTAATATTATATAGCGCTTCGGTTTCCTTATTTAAAAAAAGGAAACTTTCAAAAGAAGGACTAAGAGCAAAGCCTAAAATGTACCTAACTAAAAACCATATAATCAACTTTAATAACGTTTCCATTACTTTCTGGAACGACGTTTTATGCCTTACCAAAAAGGGTGAGCAATATAAAGTAACCCTTGCCGTTTTAAATTATGTGAAACGGGCCGATGCATACAAATGCTAATGTGTACTTAACTCTTGAATTGTTTTAAAAATATTACCGGAAACACCTTTTAACCTTTTGATTATCGCCGAATATCAGATCTCCCCGTTAAAAGATACGTATAAAGCCTTGAAAAAACGCCTTATATAGAAAATACCTAATCTGAAACGCGTTTTATAATTTGTATCGCTATATATACCTACTATAAAACTGTTTTTATTAACAGTTCTTTCGCTAATAATTACGATTATAATTCGGAAATATGCTTTGTTTTGGCCTTCGTCAACTAAATACTAGCCTGGAACATCTTTACGCTTAGTAAAAATATTATTTATTAAAACTTTACTAAGTGTAAACGGGTTATAAAGAAATTCCTAGCCACGGAAATCAATAATATAGTTAAAAGTTTCGATTCGGTAATTAATACAACGATAACGGTTCGGATAATTATTTCCAACTTTAATTTACGTTCTATACTTCTCGTTATATACCCTAACTTCTTTTCGCTTTATCAATATTTGGTTTAACTTGGCATTATTAAAGAAAAGACATTTAATACTCGATATTATAATTTTACGCGAGTAATATAAGCGCTGGGAAATCTAAGAAACAAGGTAAATCGATGAAAAATTCAACCTAACAAACGTATTAATTAATATTACCCTTTACAAAGAATTAAAATCGTTTATGTCAATAAGTACACTACCTATTAAAGTTTTTAAAAAGGTTTTATAACCCCAATAAACCATTACACCACTTTTACCGATTTAAAACGATTCGAAACCAATCACCTACGCCGTTTTTTGAATCATATCACGGGTCGTAACTTACACCTACATCGCTCTTACGAATTTTCTTTTATTTAAATATATCATTTCGCGCCGCTTTTAACATATTGTTACTCTTTGTTTTACGTATTTCGTCTCTATTGCGTATTTAAATATTTTCCCTTTTTTGTTTGAATTTACGATTTCGCACCACTTTTAACATACTGTTATTTTTTATTTTATATACTTTGAGCCTTTTCTATTATTATATTTATCTCTTATATTACGTATGTTTTTTCCAAAAGTAATAATATTATTGTGTAGCGTACTGTATTATAGCCGTGCGCGCCAGTACGACCGTAAGAGTAAGCTATTCACTACTAGAAGAAGAGGGAAAAGATAACGCCGTTGTATCCCCACTAGCCTTTACGTCGCCCTCCCCCTTTATACTGACGCCACCGTTATTATCCCCATTCACGTCTCTATCAACGTTAACGAGAAAGGAGCCCCGCACTTTAGGTTGTATACTCTTGGGCAAAACCGTGAAGGGTTTTTACCCTTTTTACGGCGACGTAAAATAATGTCGTTGAACTCGTTTACGTATTATATATATAGGCCCTATTTTTAAGCGGTAATAACGATTATCAACTTTTTAATCCTCCGGTTAACGCTTAGTACTAATAGTTATCGGCTTATTTTGATTATACATAAACGTGGTTTTTGAAAAAAATGTTTTGAATATCACTTTTGAAGGAAGGGGAATTTTAAAAAATCGGTTAAAATTTATTATAAAACCGGCGGGCACGTAATAGAGCCTCGGCCTATAACCTTTGACTAACAGAATAGGGTCGTATGCGCAACTCATCCTCTCGTAACGGTAATAATATGCCAAACGACCCCTGTTTTCGTGTTAATAACTAATAAACTTACCCGCGATCGCGTATACGACATACAGTACGTAAAACGTATCCATTAACGGCCTGAGGCTACGGACCCAAGCACACTGCTCCAACGCCTTATGGGTTAAAAAGGATTCGCAACGTACACTAGCGATACGTAGCTCGAGGCGGCGAAGGAGGTCCGTTTTGATCTCCTTGTTTAAAGGGAATATTAAAGGTAAATAAACGGATAGATTTATTAAATACAAACTGCGGCGTAACGTCTCCAGTTTGCGTTTATGGTGCCGAGAGATTACCGCGAGTAAAGGGGTTCTAACCCAAGGAAGAAAGTTAAGGTTTATAACCTTAGGAACTCCCCGCTCCTCCCACTAAGAGCTGGGGAGGCAGGGGGATAGAGAAAGAAGAAATAAAGGGGTGGCGGATTAGGTGGCAGCGGTGGTGGGGGGACAGCGAGGCTGGGGGCGAGGCGGCTATAAAAGAAATAGTACCCGAAAATAGCGGGCTATCAATGGTGTTTGTGGTGGTAGCAGCGATAGCGGAAGCGGCGGAAGCGGCTCAGCAGCGTATACGCGTTAAACGGCGCCTTACGAACCTGTTTTTACGCGGTATTTATTTAAAGTCAAAGTTATTATATATGTATTGATCGAGTAACTTATCTATCGGAGTGGTTTTGATTGTTTAATTAAAATAAAGGTTAAGTTGAATTAAAATATGCACTTATATTAACTTTGGGTATACGCTATTACAAAAATAAAAACTGGTTTTGCCTAAACCGAGAGCGATATATGTTTATATACTGACCTAAAACACGTAAGGGCGTCAAAACCCTTACCAAATTACCCATGTAACACTTGCACAATCACATCCTTATCGAAAATAACAAAAAACGCTATCAATAACTATATCGCTACCGAACCAGCTCTATTAACCAAGCCTTCATCATAATTATTATCCCGGCTAGAAATTATTAATTCTAACTTTTAAAATTAGTAAGGTAATCATATTGTTATTACAAAAATAATTAATTTGGACATTTTAAATTAGTTACGAAATTATACTATTATTTTAAAAGCTATCAATCTAAAGCTTCACAATTTAAACCGTAACTACACTATTTTTATAAGACTACGTATATGGATTCTTTTAAATTGGACTATCGTTATTCGTTCATTAGTATATAACGGACTCATTATAACTATATCATAGGTACTAAACTACAAGTACAAAATATATATAAAAATAAACTGTATAAATATTATTATATACCCCCATAGCAAGTATATATAAGCTAAGTCGCAGTAAACTATATTGTGAAATATACTCCTACAAAGTGTACGATAACGTGTCCAGAAACACTCTTACAAGATGCAAAGTGTATTATGCATGGCACGGTCTAAAAGGGGTATTCCAAAGTACATGGAGAAAGAACCACTACCCGGATAAAAGGTTTATAACCTCCCATTCGTAGTATGCACTCTCTTGAATGCTTCTTCCTGACCTATCATCTAGCTTTACTACAATATCAATCTTACAATTACTCTTCATTTATATTCACATGAATAGGGACCTTACCGATAGACCTAACATATAACTATTATAGGTTATGAGGGTAAAAACGTTTTATTTCGAACCTGTTAATGGTATTATTATTAACAGCGAATGATCGTAAATATGCGACGATTATATTAAATATATACGTAATGTAATGGTACGAAACCTTAGTGTACCTTAAGATGAGGCTTTTTTCAACAGATTTTCATCCTAAATCGTTATCAATTCCATATTTTTCGTCGATTTTATAGTCGATCTATTAACTGTCGACTATGGCCTGTGGTATTTGTTAATTTTTACAAATATCTCTTTTAAGTTTTTTCAATTCCATGCTATATAGTTTTTAAACGCCTATAAATTTCCGGAACGCTTTCGAAATATGAAGTGGAGATTTTGTAGAATTTCGGTCTTTATTATCAACGATTGCGATTCGAATTAGGAAAACGTATTTTAAACGACTTTATATTTTCAATGAAATTTCAATTACTTTTATTGACAGCGTACCACCCGTAGATAAATAATGATCTAAATGTCTAAAAGAAAAAGTTTATCAATTTTTGCGGATAGTTATCGTTTTTTCGTAGTATAATTTAACATTGAATTTATTTGTGCATTGATTTATATTAAATGACAGAAAGTCGATAGTTACTGGGTTTAGTAAAACTGATTAGTTAATAGGTATGAAGTATCATTTGATTTTAGAGTAAATGAAGATATAAAATTATCGATTAGTTTGGCGAAAAGAATCGCCGCGATTTTGGTATATTTACGTAAAAGTACGGAATTGGCCCAAGTGGTGATTGTATATATTAATTAACACATAAGAATAACGGCGAACCGTCGATGACGTTGGGCGAAACTATATAAAGTAAACGATTAGGTTGAGCCTACCTTACGTATTATGAAAACTATTCGCCCTAATAAAAAGCTCGATTAAATTTATAGTTAGCATCGAATTGTCAATGTTTCGAATTCGTTCAATTTCGTATTTGATATTCTAAAAAAAAAAAAATCATTTTACATAAATTTAGTTAAATAGGAGGTTACGAACCCTGTTATTCTTTGTAGAGTTTGTATAATACTTTCCCGGGACCACTTTTCGTTGTTAATAATACGAGAAATAGCATATACAAGGAATTTAAAGTTCATAAAAATTTCTTTATAAAAACGGGCCCAAACGGTATTCGATATATATAAGTTGAATAAAAGTGTAATGATAAATCTAATTGAAAGTTACTACAAAATTATTAATATATAATAAATTTAGATCAATTCGAAATGAAAGAAGGGGATGTCTGATTTTATGATTACCCGGTGTTTTGATGTCGACGTTGGGTACGTATAAAGTAATTTACGCTACACGGATTACATTTACCTCGGTAATAACATGATATTTATAAAGAAAGAAAATATATCATTACTCTAGTATAATACGATAGATAAAGCCGTGTATATATTACCTTTTTCCTTCGAATATATATCGAACTATAAAGCGGCTTTTACTATAATCTTTTCGACAAGATATTAAAGACTATAACATATTAAGTTATATCCGAGCAACGTGATCGGTCCGTAGATGATTATCCGCCTGTTTCCGGTCGATTCGGTTAACTCCCTTGTAATAAACGTTAGTAAAGAAAATACGAAAAAAATGTGTTTTTACGATTTAACCTTAAACGTCGTTTGTTACACTTTATAAGCCGTAGCCTATATTGGCTATAAGAGATATGATTTACGTAGGTGTATTATTCTAACTGTTAGTTTTGAACTTATAGAATTGAATACAGCTGGAATTAAAAAGAATGAACGTAAATATATTTCGCATTAATATACAGTTTACGATGGGAAGTCTATTACGATAAATAGATGAATCGGTCGACAGCGACGGTGGAGGTTTGGGCGATGACGAGCGCGAAAGAAAAAGGAGACAGGAACATATAGTAAAATGAGAAATAGCTTATACTATTAAAAGGGTAAAGACTTCTTAAGCTTAGGTAATATTTCGAAGCCGAATAAACTAATTACATAACTCGAGAGTAAAAACGAGCTTATAACTCGGGATATTCCATTACCACTTACGAACAGAAGATAAAATATAAATTTTATTTTTGAACGTTGCGATGAATTGCATTAATAAGGCGCGTGAATTACGCTGAGCTGGAAAAAAGTTCAGTTTTCATTTCTTTTAAAAAAGGCATTAATTTGAGATCAGGTTTTTTACGAGATGAATTTTTAAACTTACCCTACTATAAACATTCCAACACACACGAAATCTTTACGTACGGTAGATAAGAACATAGGTAAGAAGAACTCAAAAATTAAAAAAACGATCGATATAAGGTATATAAGCGTTTTTTTTTTATAATAGGGAAAGTTTACTTTTATGCTTACTATCGCTAATGTTAAGCAGATCGTTGAAAACGCGAAGAGGCTATAAGAAAGAATTAGCGGTAAGGTATTTATATATGTTAAGTCGATATACTTTATAAAACAGCTAATTATTTTTATTAGGAGCGTTTACGATAATGTAGTTAAGAATATGACCATCGTAAATATTATTCATATCGATAAAAGGAGGTTAACCAGTTTCAAAACGTTAATAAGTAATTAGAAGCTAATACGAGATATAGAGAATAAATAGTTATAATATAATATTTATAAAGGGTATATTATAATGAAATTTATGAAAAGGTGTTTTGCGAGATCAAAAACAAAATAAGAGAAGTTTTAGTGGGCTACGGTAAAAGCCTTATTTATTAATATAAATGGGTCGGAATGGGTAAGGGCTATATATTATACGACACGTTAAAGAGCACGTTATATGGTGCCGGCGTTAAAAGTAATATACCATACGGCACGTTAAAAGGGGCATAACAGGCTAGGTACTAACCATACTCATTATCCCTAGACGAAGGGCCACTGTAACCTCTTCTAGTCTTCCGCCTATACCTCAATAGTAAACTTCATTTGGCACCTACTTGGCTTACCGTTGTAGGTTGGACCATAACAGTTTTATAAATGAATATTCTGTGGGTGTTAGCTAAATATAAGAAATTTAACGCAATTATGACTATTCTCTATAAAACTTCTAAACGTATTCTTCTCCTTTAAGGTTATATTATATATATTGCCTTATGTTGAGCCGTAATTTTATATCGTTATTTTTTACTTTTGAACTGACTATGTCTGAGGAAGATTATTTAGCATTACGATGTAAATTTGGGTTTTTTTTTTTTTTTTTTTTTTTTTTCATTTTAATAGACTTTGTAAAAAGGCTTTGGTAATAACATAAAAATAATAGTATTATATTATCTTTGGGTAAATAAATAAGTTACGAAGAAAAACCAAGTGGTTGAACTTAACTTTTGATACCACGTCGCCGAGTATTTTTAATAACCGTGAATTTAGTTTTTATCTTTATTTTGAATAAAATATTTATAACGCTTATTTTCGGGTCATTGACTTTAACCCTTATAAACTTCATTCGGTTTAAAGTTCCGTGTTTTGGTGAATTGTCTCAATGTTACCTTACTATAAAAGCAAACGGTAATACATTTTATAAGGGAATATTTCCGTAAAGATACGTAACTTGCTAAAGATTTTATTACTGCTGAGGCTAGGTGATTCTATAATAATAATCACCTTTAAATGAAATTTAAGGTTGAATATCGTATACAACTACATATAGGAAAAAATTACAAACCTTTTTATCGATAAAAATTCTTTTGTTAACGCTACGCGTAAGCCCGGTTATTATGGTACATCGTATGTAAAACTTGGAATATACGTTTGACTTTCTACTCAATTTACAAGTTTATTTTACTATTAACGTTTAATACTTTATACTTCACGATAAGCTCAAAAATGTTATTTTTACCTGCGTGCTATTACCGCCCGAATTAACTCGTTATAAAGAAGATTTTATAGAGGATGAATAGTACATGAAGAAAATCGTAAAGAAACGTTTAGATAGGAGTCGTTGTATAGGTCACCAAATTCAATATTTAGTTCGTTAGCAGGCTATACTTTGAAGGAAGATAAATGTAATGTCGTGGAGGACCTGGAATATTATAGGGAATTGATTGAGATATACGAAAAGTGTATCTTCAAGGGTCTCTAAAAGTAAAACTTGCGTCTTGCTTCTCGCGTCTCGCGTCTTACGTCACGCGTCTCGCTTTTCGCTTCTCGCATCTCACGTCTCGCGTCTCGCTTTTCACGTCTCACGTCTTGCATATCGCGTTTTATGTCTTACGTTTCGCTTTTCGCTTCTCACGGCTTGCATCTCACGTTCTACATCTTATCTTCTATTATTTATGTTACGCGATAAGGACATTACATTTTATTTTGGTTCTGGGAACTTTTTTTACCTTATATAGAAAGTAAAGAAAGGCACAGCTGCATAGGTTCCTATGTAGTTAGATTGCTCAGCTCCGCTGAGCCTCGATATAGTTCTAGTTTCTTCCTCTTCTATAGTCAGAATACTACATTGTTTCAACTTTACGTTGCTTCCCTACGCGTGTACCCACACATTTTGAGTGAAAATAAGTGTATATATGTCTTTAAAATCTTGAAAAACATTCCTCTAGTAAGTGTGTTACCCATATTAGATTTTCATATTTAAAGTGTTGACATATATTGGTCTTGAAGACTTTGATAGTCTTGGGATCTAGAGGCATTATAAGAAAGTTGTTAATGTAAGTATAAATAATGAGCCGATGACAATATCCGATATATATTGTATTATTTCGATTTGACATTTTCAACTTATGTATATGAAAAACTGTTTTCGACAATTTTAATCATTTTTGTAATATTATTGTCTATACATATAGATAGATGAAAATCTAAAATATTTCCTTCAATATATATCGAAGCTCCATATTATTTCTCAGAAAATATTTGAAAAATAATATCTTAAGAATGGTTGGAATATTCATTAATATCGGTTCTTAAGTTTTTATTGGGAACTGAGAAACTAATGTCGATCTAGTTAATATTCTAACTATATCAAACGGCGAGCATAACGAGGATTCTCCATATGCAAGACTTTGTGGTAGCGATAAACGTTATAATATAGTTAATATTATAGTTTTTTTTTTTTTTTTTTTTTTTTTCAAAAAAAAAAAAAATACGTGTATAACTATTCTCACATCATATCTTTTGATCTGATATTTGATATTAGTGTTGACCTTATTTCCTTTTCTGCTAATTATAATATTGCTTCGTGTGTTTCGTTTGACTGATCTAAAGATTTTGATTGATATCAGGCTTCTTATTTTACTGTAGAGGGTCTTTTTTAATATTTCGTGTTTAGGCTCTTTAAATATTTTTAATAATATGGGTTTTTTTGTTCTTTTGTACAAGTATAATTCGGATTATATCGGTATCAATGATAGCATGTGTTGGTAAGTTATTTACTAGTTGTTGAACTTTTGAATACTGGGTTTTTTTGGTTTGAAATTTTAAGCAACCATTAAAGAATTGCAATGCATACCTACTTCGATGGATTATAAAATAGTTTTTTTCTTTCTTTAAAATTATGAAATTTCGTCATTCCGTGATAAACCTTTCCAATATTGTCAAATTGGATATTCTAATGATTTTTTAGTTAAGTCTTTTAAGTGATTCGGTAAGTAAATGCTAAAGATGTGTTCAAGTTTCGTTTTATTACAGACGTTTTACAGAATTATTGTTTTTCTGCTTTTTGATTAGTTTTTTAATCATTTACTCGTCTTTTCAAGGGTATGCAAACGATAACAGCAAAGCCGGAGTTGAAAGAAAACATAATTTTTGGTAGATGATTTCCCTTGTCTTTCATTTCAAAGTAAAAACCTTCATATGAAGTTGTATTTTAAATTCTGTTTTTAGTATTAGTCGAAAAGTTAGTTATAACAGCAGCTGTTTAGAACAGATAATGTAACAAATGATCAGGCACCTTGCTGGTAATGGTTGAAGTCTATATCTTTTCCAATATTACTTTGTTGAAGCGGTTCAAGATTTCATTTTCTTAGGGGGTGTATAGTAGAAAATAATTGAGAGTAAATACACATTCAGTAACCATTTTCAACGAAATATTTCATAAGTCAATTTTTCCCGTTCCAAACTAAAACTTCAATGGTATACTCCATATATTTGATGTTGAAATACAACAGGTGGAGTCCTTCAGCACACTCAACCCCAGAGTTACAATAGGGCTAGGTACTACTTGGTACAATTTCAAGTACCGAACCACTCAACATTCAGGATATGTAATTCACCAGAGATTTGGATATCTCCAAAAATAACTCGTATTTACTCGTACGAAGGATCAGCACAGAGATACTATCTGGGCTAATACTTACTAGTACAAAAGAACTAGTATTTATTAGCATATACTAGTATTGATAAGTACAGAGAATCGACCTTAAGGATCGAGTTCTCAATAATGATACACTTACTAATAAATTAATTCCTTCATGTAAATCATAAAATATTTTAATCTATAGGTCTACACAATATCTTCTTTCATGGCACATTCAAAATATTATTAATACGATTATTCCCTATTGTTTCCTTTCACTAATTTCAGTGCAATACATTTCCTACCATACAAATCAAAAAGGTATACTTCTAAAACTTTTAATACCTTTGAGGATTCCCCTTTGGCATCCCCAAAAAGTGGTTCATTTCTGCCAATGAAGATGTTTTATAGAATTATTAATAATGATAGTCTTCCTTCTCAAAGGACTGTTGTTGTTTCCGGCCTCTTTAGACTTACAGGTTCTTGTGCTCCTCCAGCTGAATTCTCATCCCTTCAATTCCTAAGCTTTAGGGCTACTCTTGTTTCTTCAGAAGCTCTGGACTCTAAAGCCTTGTTGATGAAGGGGCGAAAGGCAGCTCTTAATGCCTGTAGAGCTCAAGCTAAGCAATAATTTCATACCATTAATAGTGATAATCTTGCTGACAAGAAGGCAGAAGCTAGGACTACTTATTCTCTAGACTCCCTGAAATGGGAAGAGTTTAGTTTAGCTATAGATTTATACTATAAACAGATTTCTAAGCTTAAAAAACGACTTAAATAAACAATGAAGCTGGTAACCACTTAAATCCACAGACACTACAACGATAAATGAGGAGGAAGACATCAAAAATCACATCTTCAACGTTAAGGGAAAAAGGCTCCTTTCAAAGCCCAAGTTAAAATTACAAAACAAAGTCTAAAAAGCGAACCTTTACAAATATAAATACATGGCTAATAGCAATCAAACGATATTAAAATAGCAATAACTGTTTGAATATTTTGAGTTGTATGTTGAAAATTCAAATAAATACCTTTTAATAAACCTATATTACATTTACTTATTTACGCCTATCTACTGCAGTCTTACAAAAACTTCGAAAACAATACGTATACAAATCTGGGTCTATAAAATAATTACTTTTCTTATTACTTTGGACTTCTAAACTGTTATTGTAGGTATTGAAACAATTTATAAATCCCTTTTGAAGTTGATTGGAATATATAAAAGCATTGAATCGATTAATGATCAAGAACCGTTTAAGAAACTTCATTTTATATTCCCCTTATAATATTTTGCCTTTACACTCTTTGTAGCAGCCTTAAAAAAAACCCAGAAGTAGTTTTATTTATTATGGTCGTCAAGTTAAACATATTATATATTCCCTTTAGATTTTAACCTGTATTAAGCCCTAGAGTTTCATTTCGAAAGTCCGCATCCACAATGAATTGAGGAATGTCGTTCTTTCGATACTAAGTGAATCACAATCGGATTTCCATAACTAAAACCGGCTTTGAAAAAGATGAGAAACTTCAAATTTAACTTTCTAGAAATAACCAAAAAAAAAAAAAAAAACAAGCCTATTAACCGTAATCAGAATATCACTTAGTTCAGGAATAATTTCCTTGCCGGCTTCCACAAAAATTCCTTAGCATAAGCTTGTTGGGCACTACACCAAAATCTACGGCTTTCATATTCTGGTAAATCTATTAGTCAGAAGGAAGAAAAAAAACGCTGTTGCAGTTTTTAATAGTAAAGTAAGAAACCCTTACCACATGCAACATTATAACTTTATAGTGCTGTCACCTATAATTACGCAGTCAGATATTCAATTTGACTGATTTATTTTATAATACCTTATACAAGACCTTGTGTAGGATCATATACTGCAGAATTTCAACCAATGAGAAATAGTACCTTACACGGGTGTTCCCGCTTTAAAGTACCCACTTTTAACATGAAGCTATCAAAACTTAAGGTTACGTCTTATTAATTTCCTTTTTTCTTCCACGCCACAACATTATTTTACAAATAATAAACTCCAATTTCAAGACTTTATTAAATCTAATTCACGCTGATCTTGCCATATTTTAAATAACGAAAAATAATTTTCCCATTTTGAAATACAAGTTGAAGACTATCCTTTATTACGAATAAAGGGTAGTGTAGTTGAATCTACTATGAAAACAACGATAAAAATATGAGTTAAATCTAATAAAAATTACAATAATTTAAACTTTCATAACTATTTTTAATACCGTAATTTTGTCATAAAACTAATTATTCTTTTAAAGCTTTTCAACTTAGACATGGAGGTTAGTGACTTAGGTTTTGTGGGTTTATTGATTAATAAAATGATTGCTACCATAATTAGCAGCTATAACATTATAAAGGCCGTCACACAAAAATTCCATTACAATTTTACCGCTACAATTCCCACTAAGTCCTTCGATACTCCCTTCTGATATATCAGGTTTAGCAAAACCAGTTTAAAGTTAATAATGAAATTATTTTAGTTCTTGCATAAGCTTGAAGAACACCAGGAAAAGTAATATTTCAACCAAATTTATACTCTTAGTAAGGTTTTCAAACGAACTCGATGGTGATGAAGCTTTCAATACAGAGATTTGGAGAAAAAAGAGTCTATTTGAACCTTTACCAACTTCCTAGAAATAACTACAAACCTAAAAGGAGAACGCTCTTACCTAATATCTACCAAAGTTAAATTCGTCTTTAAAGTTTTTAATACAGCTTTTATATCTCCTAATAAGGGATTAAAAGCCGTCTATCGTATATTGAACGAGATTATCGAATGTATTAAATATACTATAAAATATTCGATTCTCAGTAAAGGTAACTAACCTGATTAGTATTTAGTTTGAAGTATATTTATTAATTATGTATTTACTCTTAAGCTTTTTTTCGCTATATACCCCTAAAAAACGGGATTTCCAAACGTTTGAACATATTAATCTTAGAAAAGATAAGGACTTGGAGTATTACCAGATAGGTGCCATTTTACTTTTGAGTTTACCTATTTCAAACAATTATTATCACGGTTAACTTGATGGTTAACAATAGAAAGAGGATCCAGCATACTACGCCCTATGAAGTCTCTACGATAATGTAAAATAACATGGTAGTTATAAATCCAACGTTAAGTTTGCCCTTACTTTCGGCTTTTCCATTATCGTCTACATACTCTTTACAAAACGATTAAAGGGTCAAAAAACTAATCTAACAGTAAAAAGAGGAATTCTTCTCTTGTAACAGTTCTTTAATATTATAAGACCCTAGTATATCTTCCAGGTCGTCTTGCTAAACCGGCTCGGAAACTTCACCAGAAAATCGTCAGCATTTCTAACCTAACGTTCTTAAAAAAAACATTACGGAACGCTGTGAGTTTATTATAAGGGGAAAAAAACCAAACCTATTAAGGTTAATATTCCTCATAACATTGCAATATTAATTGAAAACTCCAAGATAAAAATAAGTATTCGCTAAACAGAAATACAAACAGTAGAGAATCTGTTGGAAATTATGCCAGCAAATGATATTGTTAATGATAACATAACTCATTTGATACTTTCAATTGATGAGAAAAATAAATAAACTAAATATAAAAACTTTGGAGAAATTGAAAGGCTCAGATTCCAACCACTGTAAAAAGGCCTTCAACAGTGAAATACGGAGCTTACTATCCTTTAAGTTGATCAAAACAGTAAAACAAGATATCAAATGTCATTCTCTAGCCATTGAAATATTCTCTACAGTTAAAACTAACTTTAAAGGACAAATTGAAAAGTATAAGGTCAGGATCGTAATACGAATATTTAAGTAAAGGTATGGTATTTACTATATTAAAACCTTTGTGGTCACGGCAAAGTCTTATATGTGAAGGATCCTCGTCACATTTACTACTTTTTATGGATGGTACATAGACCAAATCAATATCGACTTGGCTTTTTTAAAAGAGAAACTTAAAACTCTGGTATTAATAGAAATCCTAAATACTATTAAAAACTTGTTCTTAAAGCATCTAAAAGAAAATAATGTGGGTTTTGCTCTTACAGTTAACCAAAATCTTTCAATTCTTTACCTTCTTGTAATGGTTGAAACTGGCTTTGAAATAATAGTTAACAAGGTTAAGTGCAGTATTCTATATCTTGAAAATTAAAAAGTTGAGCTTTTAATTATGTGGTACACATTAATTGGCGCCATTGACTTATTATTTTTATTTATATCAATACTTATCTTATCATAAGCCCTAGCCTAAACGCTATCAAGATATTGAAACTGGGTATTAGATAGCACTTGAAATATAAGGCTTTAGGAAAGGTAAAACACTTTTTAATGGTACGTCTATTGAGGAATCAAGACATACGTACGATTATCTTAATATAAGATACGTATATCCAAAGGGTTTTGGACTCTAGAGTAAAGGAACCAAGTAAACTTCCGGCCTATATCCCTATTACCTCTGGATCACTTATTTATACCCTACCTATACCATTTAATGATCAAGATTATATATTACAAACCAAGAAGTATTAGTTTGATATTAGGGTTTTTAGCTATACAATGTGCCAAACCAAGCCGCATACTATTTTTTTTAGATCATTAATCCCACGCTTTTACCTCTATCCTTTACATAAAAATAATACACTTATCAATTCCGCCTTCAAATACTTCAAGAAATTCAAAGATCATGCGCTACAGATGGCTAATGCGAAACTATTTATAAGTTCGCATTAAAGCGCCACGAATGTCAAGCAAAATCATCATTAAGATTCTCACAAACTTTTAATCAACGGCTGGAGCGATTCCTATTAAAATGGGGACAAAGCTAATAGAAATTCTACCTATAAATATACAATTAAAATCGTTAACAGCACGATCAACTAAGTATTTAAGCGAGGATTTAAAGTCTGCCTTTCCTGTATAAATACTAACAGCGTAACAGTAATAACGGATACGAAAAACACTCTTTGGACAAAAACCTTATTTCCAAACTTACGTATTTCTATCATTGTTACAATATATTATAATAATTAGGGAGCCATCACGTTGTCTAAAACACTAAGTATTACCAATGCAATTAATGATTACCCCTTAAAAATACTTTGTAGAGGACAAAGTAAAACGTGGTATAATACAAATCAAGTGGGTTCTTAAGTATAAACAATTAGCGAATAGGTTAACATAACTACTACTGGAGGAAAAACATGAAGTAATAATACAACAACTTAGTTTAGTTAACCTAAGTTCAAATGAATGGTAAGGTTAATAAATCTTCGTACTTAGAGTTACCTCATAGTATTTCAGGTTTTCAATAGTAAAGTGATTTTGGTACAAAATTCGGGATATTAACAAAGTACTATAAAAATCATTGGTTCAAATCGGACTACACAAATCTTCTTACTTTTTACATCTTCTCACTTTTTTTTTCTCTACACTACACTTCCATCACTTTACACTCTACCTTTTATTTTATTTTACTTGTATTTATTTTATTCTTTCTAAGTAGATACTGCCTCTTAAAGGGATATGTTCAAATACAGCAGGTAGAGTGACTCCACACACTCAACAATAGGGCCACACTAAAGCCAATAAGTACTATTGATAGTCTCTATACGTTAATTTAAGACGAAGACAGTATAGCATTTCAAGTATTAAGGTAATGAGTTATGGATGCAAAAGAGAAAAGAGGTATCTGGAGAGTGCACACCTTAGATGAGAGCTTATAATCTCTCACTCAGAGCGTGGCAGTTTACCATGCACTCTGCCAACATTTCTCTTGCGGCGTAGCATGCTATTATGTACTTTTCAAGAGTGCTTTCTGCAGTGTAATTCACTATCTTACACTCTTCAAACGTAGCCTCCTACGTTTGTTAATTATGGTGATATCTAATAACATCCACATTGGTAATCTTTCCTTTTTCATTGGGAACCTCCGTATCTATAATCTAGTAATAACTATTCAAAATTTAACCTTTAATCATTTGTTTGATAGTGATAATATAATTCGTTCAAGTCTTTAATTAAGTGTTTCGTAATGATATTAATGAAGTTTTTCAGGTTTTTCTTTAAAAGATTCGTGATTTTTTAAAAGTGTAATTGTTAAGGTATGATTATCGATATTGCGTGTTTTGGAATCAGTATAAAAAGATGTATAGTTATTGGTTGAGACAAACCTTCTTTTATCCTAGTTGACGGAGCGCCTATGCCTTAAAGTAGGTTCTTAATTGGTTATTCGGCGTATGCACGTCGAAATATCTAATATCCAATTAATTATTTCGCGTTTTAATATAAATTACCCATTCAATAAATCAGTTTTACTATACTCCCTATCTCATTTATGAGTTGTAATTGTTTTAAATAATATATCACATAAGAACCGCTCTACTATATGCCGTTCAACAGGGTAGCAGCGCTGTATCGAAGTCGCGGTAACCGTCGCACGCTACCCCACCAACACCAGCACTATTAGCAGCAATAATATATTGTCTATCCTTACTTCTTTCTTCCGTTTTTCGACTGTCGCCGTTACAATAGATACATTACCTTTTAATTCTCCCTTATCCTTTCTTCCCTTTACCTCATCAAGGTAGAAACGAGGTTTTTTTAATGTTTTAAACCTTACCCTTTCATTATGAGTGAAACCCCTCTTACCTGTAATGGTCCCCCACCACCGCAAACATAACATCTCGTAATTGTAACCCGGTACATAATAATTATCCCCTTAAATAGTATAATATTAATATTTTGTTAGATAGACTTAGAATGGTGAAATGAGTCCGCTGCTTAATAGCACAGTTCGGAAAAGTATATCGCGAGTCCTTTTAAGCACGTAAAATACTAAGTCGGCGCACCTGGGTACGTATCGCTGGTTCATTAATAAATACGTATTACGTGATGTATATTACGTTCGCGGCCGCATGTAAGTCTATTAGCGAATATCGTTAAATCGGGTGTGTCTTGTCACGTTACCACCGTTACAAACGGAGTGGTAATAGGTTTGTTCTTATCCTAGTGATGTTAAATCCGTTCGCTGAGGCCTTATTACGCGCCCGCTGTCTTTACGATAAACCACATACTCCTTAAATACAAAATTGGAAACTTAATTATATATTTCCCACTTTGCCAATACGTTGTTCGATACTTATGTATTTAACATCAACTTTGTCAATACATTATTCTTGGTTTACTAATTTGACATCCAGGTATCTAATACGTAGAATAAAATGAAAACTAATATTTCATTAAACTTCAACCGGCGACCAGCGGAGACGGCGACCGCTATCACCTCTTGGTAGGCGAGTCTTCGTATATATTACGTAGATAAATTCGACGATATTATTACGCGTCGTTATAAAGAGGTACAATCCGTCCCTCATCCCTTGCTCAAGGTCATATGGCCTAAGGCGTGGGGTGCGCATAGCTCTCCTCGTGTCGACGACGCGGATGGCGGTGTTTATGGTGGCGGTAGCGCTAGTAGCAATGATGATGGCGAAGATAAAGGTAACAAGAGCGAGGACGACAAAGAAGATGTTATTAACTCCCTCTTCCCTTTACCGTCTGATACCTTTTAACTACCTTATTCTTATATTTTACCAGCTAAACCGATCTATATAAAAATAACTATATAATAAAATTGCATTTGAACAAAATGTCAACGTAAAATAAGTAGTAAGTAGCGCGTGTGAAGAGTGTTGATATTCTAGCCAAATTGGTAAATAGTCAGTGTAACAAGTAATAATATATTAGTAAAGGGATAAATGATAAATATTAAGAGTGTAAATGTATCTGTTATGACCCAAGCACGTTGGCGGGTCAGGAAACAGGCTAGCATGCAGCTGAGCTACCGAGAGCCTGAAATCCAACACATTAGGCGGGGAACATCTCTCGGTGAGCCTCAGTGAGTACCGGTGAGTCTCGGTGAGCACCGGTGAGCCTCAGTGAGCACCGGTGAGCCTCAGTGAGCACCGGTGAGCCTCAGTGAGCACCGGTGAGCCTAAGTACTGAAGATGGTATGAAGGCCATAGGATATAAGGACACGGCCATCACCACATAGATAGTATTTCCTTCATAACTCTTCAGTTGTCAATCTAAGTATTCAGTCTACACAACTGAATAGCCTAACGGCTAATTATCATTCTACAGCACGAACAAGCATCTTCTAATATTGCACCTTTGCTACCTCTACTACCTTACTGCTAACATAAACCCTCTGACACCTTCTACTTACTCACGGGTATTTAGTGTGATCATTACAGTACCGATAAAGTGGTAAACATCTTATTTAAAAAGTGAGTTATATAATGTAAACAATATATAATAAATTTAGAGCCTAAATTATATAAAAGCACAAAGAAACCTTCCTCTTAAGGCTAGGTTACATAACATATTTAGCGACGTCGACGAAGGAAGTGGTGGTAAAAACGAGTATTTCTAATATACCATCCGAAACGCCCCTTCTTGGCCTTCTCCACCGTAATATCCATATACATGGTTCTTTTTTATGATTAATGGATTACTCAGGCGTTTTCAATATGTTATCCAAAACGTCTTACTTTAGCCTTACTTCTAATGTGTTATTTGGAACACTTCTTTTGGGCTTTCGATTCCCTGCTTTTCTTATTGAAAATTGATTTCCGCGATTGTCAAATGTTTATATTCAATTTCGCTATATAAAAATATACTTTATTTTTTCCGTTAACAGAAAACCTATATAACAAAATGTTGCGGTATATATCTTAAATCGTGTATAGTATCTCGTGAGGTTCGTAAAGTTTTTTATAGTTTTTTATATACTTTTCAAAAGCGCCGTATTTTTCTTTTAGAGTGCTTTTGCTTATATTTATTTAAAAAACGACTTTTACTATTTTTGAAGCTATTTCATCGCGGTCCAAAAAGCTATTTATCATAGAGTAGGTATATTTTTAGGTATCAAACAGATTTAGCTTGTTTTTGATACAGCCAGAAAGATAATCTTCATCTATCACAACGCTTTTATATACGATTTAAAAGTGCCCATTTATTTTTTTAAGACGCTTTTAATATAACTAAAAGGGTTTTCGTTTTTGGCTTGGGAGTGGATATTTTCTATATGCTTATTAGGATTGTTTTCTCCCTATTTTAAGACGCCTTTGTCCTAGTTTAGAAGACTGTTTTTTATATATCCAAAAGCGTCGGTTTTTTTGGTCTGAGGCGTTTTTAATCCTATCGAAAGGATTATTCACCCTAGTTAGATAAATTTTTTTAGGGTCCAAAAGACCTATTCACGTGAAACAAGTTAACTTAGAAGAATAATCAAGAATGATTGATATTTGTAGTATAAAAGATAAGTGTATGTATCAGGAGAAGTATCCAGAGGTATACGTTCCAGGTGAGGACTTATAAGCCCTCGCCCAGGGCGTACTACTCTGGAATATCTGCTTCTAGACCTCTCTATGCATGAGATTATAATCTGCATCGTGTCACGTTATCATATACTCTACAAGAGTATAGCCTGTAATATGACACGTGATCATATACTCTGCAAGAGTATAGCTTGTAGTATGACACGTGATATCGTGTTATACTTTAGGAGTATACCTTATAGCGTAATTTAATGCTACCTAAATATACTATCTATGAAGATATATAATAATATCCACGGAGAATGAAAGTTTTTGAAGGTATTAAATTCAACTTTTATTAGGTAGAACGATTTACCGTTAGTATTGAGTAACTATTATGGCACTTCCATATTGTGGACCGAAGTAAAGGATAACTTATACAGATTTTCCTTTTTTTCTCTTAAGGTCGAGTAAAGTATGACCGTTGTAACCTGTTCTCCTTCTAAGCCTAAGGGGAAAATGGCCTTTTCAGTCTTTCCTTCTTATAAACTCGAGTTTCGAATGACCCTCGCGACTCTTCCGTCTTTTAGAAAACGAGCGTAAGATAATCCTTACAATCCTTCCACCTTATAAAATCTAACATAAAATGATTTTTATGCATTTTCCTCCCTTTATAATAAAGTAAGTTTCTTGTTTTACGCACGTAAGGTATTTTTAAACCTGTTTTAACAAGTATTTCTTATATATAACCCCCTAGTTTCCTCTTATAAAATCCCATTTTAACATCTCTCTGTCGGTCTAATCTAATATATAAACGAGGTAAATTGTTATTACTAACGTTTTTAAAATGAGATCGTTTTTGTTAACGAGCGTATTAATTGCACCAATTTTCAATTATTCCCGTAAAACTTTAGAAACTAAATGGTCTACCATACACCATATTTTCAACGTTCAATTCGACAAATCTTTACGAAAATCCACAAATACATCAAATCCTTGAATATTTTTATTCAAAGAGCTAAAATAAACGTTCATTACGTACTTATTCGTAATTCTTGGTACCAAGGTTTTTACCAAAGGTTACATATCTTACGAATTAGAAACAAAAAAACTATTATTGCCTTTTAGAAACGTTATATATTAGAATAAAATGTCGATATATTTATTAACTTTTACAAAACTCGTTAGTGATACCATAACTATACGTCTAAATGTATTGGAGCGATTTGAAAACTATTATGAACGCTATAAACGTCTCAAAATCAATCTTAAACGCTCTTAAAATGTGTTAAAACGCTTCAAATGCTGTGTTAATAGGGTTCTGAATACCACAAAACGCTACAAAACCTATTATACCCGCTTCCAAAATATTCGTAGGCAGTTTCATTGATTCAATATAGCAATAACTCGGAATCTAATACACTGGAAATGATTTAATTGAAGTGTTTTCGAAATTAAACCGTTCAAATTAGGCATTTAACGTGTAAAATATCCAAATGAAAGGCAAATAAAGCATAAAGAAACGTTTCAATTAAAGCGTTAAAAGATTACTAATATAGATACAATGCAAATAAGGTCTCACCACAAACTAATAGAGAGTTCCAAACCAATTATTTAACGTTTACCAACGCTACACCAATCAAAAAATGAATAAACTCAAACTTCGCAAATAAAAATTCAAATAAACGATATATAACAAGGAAAATGGAGGGGGAAAATTAGATATTCTAAGTAAGAAATTGATGTATAAGGGTTAAAATGATTTGAAAAGACCAAACATTACTTTAAACGCCTCCAAAACGTTGGTAAAAGCTGCAAAACCTATGTTGATTGATCCCTATATATGCTTAAATACTTCAAAATATACTTTTGACACTTAGCGTGTATTTGTGTAAACGTTTCGGAAACTGTTTTCAGCGATCTCAACTTGTAACAAAACGATAAAAAAATTGCTTTAAGGACTTTCCAAATTCACCAAAAGGCTTCAAATGTAATTTAAACCGCTTTCAAAGTATATGTAAGCGGTGTAAATACTTCTTTATAGCTGTATAGATACCAGTAAAAGCGTCTGAAACTTAGTAATTCTAGCTTACGTAATCTATACGTAATAAAAAGCTCTAAAAGAAATTCCTATATACGTGGAAAACGCCGACCGAATTGACAAAAAACGTAACGTGACTTTTAGTAATCAAAGGGTACTATCTGAGTTAAAAAATATTGTATTGAAATTGTGTTTTTTTATTCAAAGTCACTCTTTCCTTTTTAATACCGGTAATTATTTCCAATAAATTGTAAAGGATTTAGATAAATCCTCATTTTTGGGGTTTCTATAGATATTATCATATATCTCTATAGTTAGTAAGCGGCCACGTTGTAGGTTGCACCTTTACAGAGTACACGGTAACGTACCACTCTATAAGGTGCATTCTTGCAGAGTGCATGATAGCGTGTCACTTCTTAGAAGGGGCATTGGCAGAGTGCACGGTAAAGTCCAACTACCTAGAAGGAGCATTGGCAAAGTGTGCAGTAAAGTGTCACTACCTAAAAAAGAGATTAGCAGAGTGTATGGTAAAGTATTACTGTCCAAGTGATAGCTTATAAGCTTCCACCTGAGGCGTGTACTCTCTGGGTGCCTCTTTTCTCTTTAATTTAATTATTTACCTTAATATTTACTACCAATCTCTATGATTACTCTTTTACATTTTACGTTTACGTAAATAAGCAAAACCCTTACCGATACTAATTAGTAGCCGACCTGATCGACTATTGATAGCTTAGAAAAGGAGCGATAAACATAAGTTAAATATATATATCTGTATATAAAAACGGTTTTAAAAGTCTGTCATTTAATATTAAAACTTATAAAAATTATACAGGAGTGTTAAAATACGCGGGTACAACTTTAAACCCTAAATTCTAAAAAGAACATAAGATATAATATGACTTTAAAAATGATATTTTAAATACGATATTGTTAATTCAATTGGTACAATATTTACCAACAGCTCTGTTACGCTATCCGTTAAATAGTTTTAGCGCTTTAAACGTATCCTGATACTTTTTCAAAAGCTTTCTATTACGTATTAATCTCCGTAAGCCAAAACTACCAAGTTTCGGAACCCTTCGTTGGGACCGATACAATCTAAAGTTATATTCAAATTCCTTTCAAACTTTGTAAACGGCCAAAACATAGCATTCAAATCGCTTATAAACTTTAGGAGAGGCTAGAATACGATATCCGAACCGTTTACCAAACGTAAACCACGTATCAAACATAATATTGGCAGGGTTTACTTCGTTGCCACGATGTACCAAAATCCTAGATACACATTTTCAGATATTTGTTTCTCCGTTTCCATGACCCCGTTCATTTTTCCCCGTTCGCTTTCACTTATCCGTCCTTGATTACACCGCTTATTCGAATTTATTACCTACGATGTTTAAATTTATTAGCCTTTTAGCTAAATTAGCGTCTGCCAAGCGTTTTAAAGATGATTTATAAGATTTGATGAACCTGTAACAATGTTTCATTTACATTTTATTCAAATTTTTTTGGTATTAGTAAGTATTAAATGCCACATTTTAAACTTTTTGTTACATTTCATTTACTTTTTATTTACATATTGTACGCTTTATTCAAACCGTCGTATTTTGTTCATTTTTATTTAATATTTTATTCCAATTCCCTTTTAAATATTTCATTCTCAGCGTACAAAAGTCTCAAATACTATACAAAATCAACCTTTCCATCGCTTCGTTAATTCAAGCGTACACCGAAACTAACTTTTAAAACGCCGCGTTACACTTCTTACTTTCAACAACATGACTTTACCAATAGTAAACCTGATAAAGGTTAAAGAATTCAAATTCTATTTATTTTAGAATACATCGCTTCATAAAATCATTTTCAAAAACTTTGGCCTTAACTTGTTAGATAGTAACATCAAAGCACTAGTAAAGGTTTTAAATCCTTATGCGACAGAAATATATATTATACGTATAATTCCTAACTTCTATAACTGAAATATTGAAAGGAGCATATGGATATTACTATATACCCTTATAGATAGTATACGTAGGCCAAGTAGCAGTGCACTGTATTGCAAGATGCACTCCAGCGGGGTGCACGGTAACGTGTCACGCTGCAGGCTGGACTCTTGCAAGACACAAAGTGCATCATGCATGGATCGGTCTGGAATGGCTATTCCAGACTGACGGCAATGCGTAAATCGGTCTAGAAGAAGTATTCCAGGGGAATACGCTCTGGGTGGAGGGATTATAAGCCCTCACCTATGGCGTACACCTCTGGATGCTTCTTCTTCAATTATCATCTCATATACTACAACTACCAATCTAACGATTACTCTTCTGAAGACCTTATTTCACTTGAATACTAAGGCTTGAGACCTTACCGACAGCGCGACTTATTCAATGATTCAAGAAAAGACTTTGCGAACAAAACGTTCGAAATATGGCGTATATTAAACAATTTATTTATAAAAAATACTACGAAAATTATTATGGAGCAAGATTATTAATACAACTAGTAGTAATAATAGCCGTATCTCAAAATCCTCGTCAGAAACAGCCCGGCCTATTGAAATTACACAATAGACAGACGATAAAGTGATATACTTGAAATTCGTAAAAAAATATAAGTTGGAAAAGCGCTATAGTTGGCTTTTTAAAATAACGGAAAGATAACGTAGAACAACTCCATAAATATAAGAAGTAAAATGTTTAGTGAAACAAAACGTATATTATAAAAGTAAACGAAGTTTAACAAATCATGAAAAAAAGAGGGGAAACTATAAAAATAATCCGTTACTTGTGTCGAATACAGACTTTTTCCAAAACGCACTTTTAAAATAAAATATAGACAAAACCACTCCCCAAAGATAATTATAACTCTTTAGGCTATGGAAAAAGCGGCCCGGATAAAGAAAAAGATATACCTGAATATAGAATAAGGGGCGTAAAACGACAATACAAATCTTACAGACTAATATGTAATTTAATACGTATATTGTAATACTTACAGTAGAGTATATGAATGTTATGGTTCAACCTATGATGGTAAGCCAATTAGGTGCCAAATGGTGTTTACTATTGAGGTATATCGGAAGACTGAAAGAGGCTACCGTGGCCCATCGTTCAGAATCTATGGGCATAGCCTGTTCTCAGCTCGTTACGTGCCCTTATATGTGCTGTATACGGACCACGCCCGGTCTGCGAATAGACTGTACCCAGACCGGGTATTATATATCCCGTTATGTGTATAGTTACATAATCGATAAACTTAATGGCTAATAGCCTAAATTTATGATATACCCCCCTTTTTTATGGACGCTATAAGGGCCGCGGCGTTCCATTAATTAAATGTAGGACACGAGTTTCACTCACCTAATATGCGAGTTGAGCGCAAGCCGGTAACTTAATATTTAACACGCCGTATAACTTATTGGCTAGATTAACCCCGAGCCGTTAGCTCCGTATAACGCGCCATTTAACGTATTAGCCGGTTTAACATCAGGCTATCGACTTCCTATAACGCGTCCCTTAACGTGTTATCGAATGGTTTAATCACAGGTCTCTGGCGTTATATAACGTGCCTTTTAACATATTAGACGGTTTATCCTTAATCTGTCGGGGCCGTACAACGCATTCTTTACCGTGTTATTGGCCGGTTTAATTTTAGGCCACCGACGTTATATAACGTACCTTTTAACGCATTATCGGCCAGCTTAACCTTAAGTCGCTAACACCGTATAACGCGCCTTTCAACGGGTCGTATAATGTATCTTTTTTACCGTTCATAATGTGTAACGTACCCTTTAACATGTAGTATAATATATCGCTTTTGTCGCCGATTCCGTATAATGTGCCCCATTTGATATATAGTCTTCGTCGAATACGGTCCATTAATATCTATAAATATAGACTTTAACGTAACCCCTAAAACTTCCTTTCTTTTCCTTTTATATTGCCTATTTTACTTCGTTATTTCTTTTTTTTTTCGTAAATTTTTGAAACCTTTTTACTACTACCGATTGTTTTCTAATTATAATTGTCCATATATATTTGGTAGTTCATATTATTTTCCTAGTTTTCATCATTAATATTTATAATGGACTTAGGTTAGGCTATACCGTCATAAGCGTGTTATGACCCAACAGCTACAGATCACACCAGCAGCGGCTCACAGTACTAATGAAGGAAATCAGTTGGACACAGCTTGACGGCAGGCATCTGGTCCCACAGACCCCCCAAGGTTAGGGTCGTTAGAGACTCACTCGGCATACCGAGAACCGGGGACAGAATATGTTGGATACGCTACATATCAAAATAATCCAGTCTATATATGTTGGATTGCGCACATATCAAACATATCACACGCCACCACATCAACTGAAGGAACTAGATATATGGATATAGACATCACCACGTTAGGTAGCTTTATTAGATAGTTCTTCAGTTGTCAATTTAAGTATTCAGTCTATACATCTAAATATCCTCACGGCTTTTGATCATTACTTGCACGGCTGCGATATTGTTCACTCAGCACCTCTGCTACTTTCTTGATAATACAAACCCTCTGACACCTTCTATATATTCACGGGTATTTAGTGTAATCATTACAAAGCACTTTCAGTAAAGATAATTAATCGCTTTATAAAATACGTTACCATATCAAGTATAAATACCCTATTATTAATTGTATTTCGTAATCTTTTTACGTTATAAGCGATTTATTCAACCTCGGTAATAACGACGATAAAAGCTAACTCCCCACTTTATAAACGAAAAACGTATATATATCGTATATTAGTCGACTTTTCAATTTCGGTATCCTTTTTATATAAATTCGAGTTTATCGTGCGTAAGTTTGTTGTATGTATCGAAAGTTTTAAAGTAAGGGAAGTTTATAAATTAATTTTGTAGGAAACCCGATCGTAATGGAACCCCTTTTCGTAATATATTTAATAAATAAACTCATTTACGGTTTCGTCTGGTTTACCTACCTTTTCAAATCAATTCATTGCTATTATTAAAGACAGAAGTTATATTTTGTCTTTTATTCGTAATTGGTAAGGAAATGTTTCGAGTTATTGGTCGGTTTTTACTTTCTTTCTTTTTGAAATTAGTTATTCAATTCGTTTAGCTTTAAAATTTCATTCGGATATAAGGAATTCTTATCATATCGGCTGTATAGGTTATTACCCCTTTTATTATACGTCTCTGTCGTTTTCTCTTCCCGGGTCCGATTTTCTTTAAAACTCTTTCTTTACCTCTTACGATTTCGTTTATTTACCGTAATAGGAATTTTTCGACCAACCGTACGTTAACACATGATGTTTTGATATTATCTCCTTTTGACTTTCGCCGTGTACATTTCGTAAAATAAACTAAGTAGATAAAATGATATAGCTACTTAAACTATATCCTTTATAGCTAATATAGGCTACAGCTTATAAAGTATAGCGAATAATATTTAGGGTCTAATTGTAGGAGCCCTGTTTTTACTCGTATTTTATTTATTAACCTTAGTTAAAAGCGAGTTAATCAGGTTAACCGCGAACGGGCAGAGGATCGTATCCAGGCCGACCGCGTCGCCCAGATACAGATTAATATGTTATAGTCCTTAGTAACCCGCCTAAAGGGTTACTTCCCCCACTCCGCCCTTTATTAGCCGCTTTCTTCGATTTCTCTTAACGTTCGTCTTACTTAATATTATCCATTATCCTCGACGTCACCCCGTGTCCTCCTTACCTCTTAACAACCCCTTTTATTAGCGCCTATCAACTCCTACTACACCCCTCTCCATCTGCTCTTACCGGTTTTTCCTAATATTCAACGTTAACCTTCATAGGGATCTTAATGTTACTAACTTTTTTATTCGTTAAACCTTAATAAAAATAAAAATAACGAGTAGGTGGATTTTTGGTAAAATATAATAGGAGTCGTTTTGCGGTCGGATACTTATCCAAAAAAGTCGGGTAATATATACCATACCCTACCTATCGTGTCGTATTATAGTAATAATAGATTTTCTCCTTTCTTCATAAATATTATTTCATTTTTAAAGTAAAGGAGGTGCGCCTCGCGTAAATGACTTAATATATATTCGACTTTAACATCTAAATACTGGCTTATTATAAACCCGTATATTCCTTCATTCTTCTTCTAATTTCATTAGAGCTATAGTATATTAGCAGTTTTCTAATAATTTCTACTTCTGCTAATTTTAGCTCTTTTATTTAATAAAATCAAAAGAGTATCGCTTCGCCCCGTTTTTATCGCGAAAGTTTTTTAAATTTTAAATTCTTCGTATATACCATCTCATGTATTGTTAATAATACAAATTAATTCCGGAGAGTATTGGATGAAACCTACGAAGAAAAGGAGTGTATAGCCGCCCCTATTACTATGTTTATGTAAAATATAAAGTGTTTATTAGGAATATCTAAAACGATATTAAATGGGTTCGAAGCGTCGACGATCCAATATTAATTGTAAAACTAGTTAAGCATTTTACTCTGGTGATTAGTTTTAATATGATGGAAATTAAGTCAAACTCTATCACCTACCTTTTATCATTCTTCTGAATATTATCGACGGTTCGTAGCCGTCTTTATTTATTACCAAATAAGTTGAAATAGTATTACATGCAGTGAAGTAGGTCAACTTTACTGTAAGTAAAGTTAACTGTACTGCAAGTTGAGTGTATTGCTTTGTGCGGACTTACCATATCGGGTGTAAGTCGAGTGCAGTACGCTACACTTCACTCTAGGGTACGGGTCAAGCATTTGGCCATACAAATTATAGTGCAGACCAGCTAGCGGTCTGCGAAACCTAGAACAATACATCCACCATTTGACCACATAATATTACTTTTATTTCAAAGACCAATCTAATCGACAACGTTGCAACGCTTAAGGCTTACCAACACTGATTAGGGTTTGCCTGCTAGGTTAAACATATATAAGCTAAGGAAAAGAAAAATATACTTTCCGGTTATGCTCTACGTTGACAACAGCGGCTAGGGTAAAGAAAAGATTCTTGTAAAAGGCCTTTATTAGTACTACGCCAGTTCTTAACGGCAGGAAAACATAGAAGACTTTTGTATTGCGTTGGTTCTTAAGGGCAACCTGGAAGTAGGTGACGGTATTTCTACTTGAAAATATCAAGAAATCTTTAGTAATCCTTCTTAAAGAAAAGCGTTAAGACTAAGCGTTAAAAGTCTCAAAATTCAGCAAGTCGACAAACGGCTAAATTAGTATTACTACAGGTATTACTATTATAAGAAAAACTACTTAGTCCCTACGTTAAACAACTATAACAAACGACTTTCGACCTTACCCTTTACACCAAACCTTTACCCTTACTTCACTCTTTTCAATTCTTACGCCACTTTAATCGTTAAGTTCGCTGCTTCAAGCGAAGACACCAAGTCGCGCTAAGAAAGCCACGTTACGCGACCTTATGCCAAGTCACCAAGTCACCAAGTCACCAAGTTTCCAAGCAACTTTACACCAAAACAACAAGTCTATACACTAAAAATTACCAAGTTCTTCGACTTACACATTAAATTGTCTACCGTCATCGCTCAATTTAAAGCTATCACCGACCCCGAAATGGAAAAAAAAATCAAAACACTCGGATTTATTTTCGCCAAATATTATAACATTTACTTTTAGGGGAATATATTAGCGAGGATTTAATTGAAGGACATTTTACCAACTTCGTCATTCATAATATCATCAACTAAGACGGCGACGAAAAACTTAATTGCGGTAACCGTGCTTTTCGTAAGTATCGTAAGTTTTTCGATGACTGGACTATTAATACGTGAAAGAAAATCCAAAAAGCCGTAAGTCCAAGTTAAAAGGAAAACTTGAACGCCGAGGGATTTACTTGTCAAAGAAAAGCTTTACAAGGTTGGCAAAAACCTTGTTTAACTTGGCCTAACTTGAAAAATGCCCCTAAGAATCACGGCCAAAATTAAAAGGCGTTAAAGAACCTTAACACCCTTATACGGGATCTAAAAGAACTCCCCTTTGCATTTAGCTAAGTTAAGCCTTTTTATGCGCTAATGATAAGGAACCTATTAACCTACTCAGTGGTTTAGTACCACTACTTGACAACGCGAAGTGCGTCTTTAACGGTGGAAGAGTACGCGAAGTGAGTACTACCAATGCATTTAAAGGTATTAACGTTGGGATTTTACATTAATTCATTAAATAAAATCGTTAGGTCTCCCAAAACCACCAAATATTTATCGACTCTTAATATAATTATCAAATACCTTAAAACCCTTTTCCTTTTCGGCTTGCCTACGTACGAAAACCGACTACAAATCCTACCATAAGATTGTATCCCTCAGGCCAAGCGACTATTAACTTTCCCCATTACCATACCTCGAAACCTTTAAAATTTAAACCGTTAGAAAACACCAACTAAGCTTGGGATAACTACCTCAACCTTTCTTAAAAACCTATGAAAATGGTAAATATTAATTAAAATTTAGTAACGGACTTCTCTAAGATTTGGGATAACATAAAAAAGTATAATAGAAAGTCTTATAACCTTTTTAATACCAAGATAATGGACTTTTTAAACATTTGTAAATAAAAAAAAGTACTTCTTTTTGGTTTTTACTTACTATTTTCTGGAATCCTTAAAGGTTACATTAAAGACTACTAATTAACCTTCCTAACGAACGCCACCACGTTTCGCGAAATTTACGATAGTATAAAAGGCTACTTCGAATACGACGTCCATCTCGCGTAATATTATACAAAATAGGCTATTACTAGGTGAATTATAATAACAGTAAAGAAGAAATAAGAGGAATTACCAATGAATATTTTTAACTTAATACTTAATAAACTGATAATATGTTAAAAGGTAATAGGAAAGGCCTACATTGGCGAAGCCGTATTTCGCGAACAGGCATGAGTAATAATCACGAGTATTAACGAGTTCAAATACGCCTTATAACGTCTAAATACCACTTGCAAAAGCTTTTTCAGCTAATTACGTTTTTCGCTTGCCACCATAATAATACGTATACCAAACTCGCTTAGTATATACCTCTAAGCCGGTAATTTCTTTAACGTAAATGAAAAAGATCTTATGGTGATTAATTATGTCGACCGAAAGTACAGACACCTACAATGCCTGAGGTCTAGCCTATCGACCTCAACTCCAGATTGAAAGAAATACCCACGTTAACGTTAATAAAATACAAATGGATCGGTTGGCCGCTAACACTATCGTAGTAATAGTAGTAAAAGATATTAGATTTAAAGCAAAAACTGTTTACTAATTAACTCGGAACCCTTTTACCGAGCGAAACAACAAAAAATTAATGTATTACATTTTGTACCCCACTACTTTTAAACAGGAATACCTAAATTAGGTTACTAATTTAGAGAGGGATAAACCTATTAATGGTAATACTCCTAAGTAAATTAAATGGTACGAAGATACTAATTTTAGTACGGCAGCCTAATAACTAGTTAACAATTCCTTCCTATACTGTTTAGGCAGTAAAGACCCTTATCTTTACCTTAACTATACCCCTCACCCCTTACATACCTTTAACCATCGTAATCGTTACGAAGATTATACGTTTTAGGATATTATACCAGATATAGGGGCAATAAAATACTTAATGGAAGGTTATTTGTAATACGTGATATTATAGAGGGAAAGCACTATAGCCACTGAAATCAATTGTTACGATACGGACAAGGCCAAAGCTAGCTTTGGTCCAAGCGAACAACTATTGTCGTTAGGGATAACGGTAATTCATATTTTGGTAAAAGTAATTACGTTCCACATCCTTAAGTCTCTTACCCTTTTGTTACTTTATTTAAAGGATATAAAAACTCTCGGCGTTAATGTAGATGTTAACGTAGACGAATTGATCAAAAACGGCCAAAGGTTTCCACTCGTCTTAGAGTAGGGATATTTATGGCTTTATTTTTAATGTCTGAAAACAGTTGTATTAAAACTAACGGAGCCCGAAATACGTTAGTTACTCCGGCATTTCAACTACATAATTGTTAACAGATTGTATAAAGTCCTAAAGTCCGCAGGGCATAACGATATGGAATACTTTATCCTAAAAGCTATTAAAAGACCTTTCCTTCACTATGAAACGTATGACTAAGCCCACCGGAGATTTAAGTTTACATTTAAAGACGATAAAGAATTTAATTATGAGATTTTTATTAATGTGTTTTACTTAAATAATAAGTTTGTTTTTTACGTCGTTAACTTCGCAACCTTTTTCCACGGAGTTAAGTTTCTAAAGTTCTTTTCGGGAAAGGATACGTAGAAAACGTTAAGAATGTTATAGATTAACATGTACCAAGGTTTACCTAAAGTCTTCGTCTACGATATTAGTACCAACCTTACGGCAGCAAAATTTTAAGAGGATGCTAAAATAATAGGTATTTAGTGTAAAAAGATACCTGTAAAAGCCCACTGAAGTATTGGAAATGTAAAAATATCATACGCCATATTTCTCCAAACGTATAATATCCTTATGTTGGAGATCGGAAGCTTTACGGATCTGAAGATACGTTTACAAACGGCAGTAAAAAGTTTTAATAACACCATAGACCCTAATGGTTTAGTGCTAACACTTTAAGTTTTTGGAGAATACCTATGCCTAAGGAGTGAATTTCCACCTTCAATAAGTACTTAGAAACATGCTACGGATAATAACAAAGTTTTAGGGAAATTACGAAGGGAATCGGCACGTCGCCAAATTAATAACGCCCTTAATATTAGGAACGGTCCCTAAACGATCGACGTACTTGATTTTCCGTTGTAAAATGAAGTCCTCGTATGGCGGGAGCTAGGCAAATGGGAAGCGCTATATAAAATGTTGAGTATTATAAACTCTAAAATAGTTATTAAAACTGCTAACAACCTTATATTCATTCGAGCCTCACAGGTTAAGCTTTACATCAGGGGTACTAAAGATAAAAACCCTTAAGTCTCTCAAGTAAAACAACCGAGCTAATACGATCCTTCTCTACCTGTGATTAACAAGCCGATAAAATTATATCGGCGCGGGCGACCCCTGAAGAAAAAGGAAAACGTTAAAGAGAAGAAATACATACCGAGTCGTATCTACAATAATTCATAAGTAAACAAAAAAAAGAAAGATAACGAAAACTTGGCTGTGAAGTTAAGGGTATAAAGGATTATTAAGACTTTCGACAAATCTTTTAAAAAAGCGATAATATTGAGATCGACGGCCTACTAACTCGAGGAGTTGTATAATTCGTTTCGAAAACTGACTTTAACCTTTAAGACCCGAATATTACGATTTTTAGGTCGAGGATTATATACGAGATTAAGGGTAAAACCACGAGGCGGCCGTACAAAAAGTTACAATTAATCTCTTAAAGATACGGCGATGAAGGTAAGGACTAGATCCTCATACAATCGTCAACTATTTAAAAAATCAGTTTACTCCTAATAATTTCTTCGGCAATAAGTTTATTAGCCAGATTTAAAGGTAAATTTATTCTTGATTACCGTGATATTACGAAAGATCATTTATAGTAAGCAACGAACCTATAAACTATTGTATTACTAAAACTATTATAGGAGCTATATGTTGTTTACCTTTTAGAAACGGTAATACAATGTGTTAAACTACTATATAGATTAGCTAAAAAAGGTGTTTACTAGTTTCTAACCTACCTGTCGCACTTTAAATTCCACCTAATGATAAAGTCCTTAACATATGATCCGTACTTATTAATAACGTAAAAAAAGAAATTCGTTATAGTAGGCATATAAACTAACGATACCCTTTTCGTCTAAATGGATAGCTTTATAATATTAGAATATCAAGCGATCGAAGACTTTAATTTTTAGAATTGTAAGCTGGTAACGACGTGAATAAAAATAACCAACTTAACTTCAATGGATCATTAATCCGTATGCTTGGTACTGATACCGGTTTAAACTTTCGTCAAAAGAACAAAGGCTCTATCCTTATTATAATCAATAAGACTGATGAAGCTAGGGTTTAACGGTACTTGAAACAACGTGCATAGGGTAGCTATATTACCACACTATGCCAACTAAAAGCCTCCTACGATTTATCTATTACGGTATTAATACAAATACTAACGTATAAAAACTTCAATCGACTAAATGAAAGATTGGAGTAGTAAATGAGAAACATAGACCGTAAAATTAATATGGTATTAATCGACCTTTTAAAGGCTAAGCTAATAATCTTTACGAACAGGTCTTTTATAAATATTACCGACTTATCCTTACAAATCGACTTCCTAATAACTCTCGTTAACTAAAATAGGCGAGAATATTAATTTAGTACTATTGGTAATCTAATTTACTAAACCTTCGTCAAATACAAAAGGATTACACGAAGCGTATTAGCTTTAAAGATCTACGGTATAATGGCGGGCTTTAATATAGGTATAGAACTATAGGAGACCCTTAACTATATTATTAGGCAACTACAAATTCCTTCGATCCCGGGAGTAATCTGTTCCAACTTAAAAAAAAACTTTTCGAATACCTTTTAAAGCTCGGAACCACTAGTGAAAAGCGTCTGATAATCGACGTAATGACACTCCTCGAAGCCTACGAAAGGAGGGAAATCGAAAAGTTCCGATTAATCGATGGCAAAAACAACCCTGCTAATCTTATAATAAAGACATCGTCAAACAAAGCCCTAAAAAAGTTTATAAATAACAACAGGCTAATTGTACGTATTGAGGGATACGTAGATAGGCCGCCCGGAAAACAACGTGACGGCGGACAATGATATACAAGCAGATTGGAAGACTGCCAGGGGATTAATAATGGTATTTTATTTAAGTAGCATAGTTAAAGCTGCGAAAGGCTATGGTGGAAAAACTTTTTGTAAGAGTTAATAAACTCTGACTTCGGAGCGGCGGAGCAATTAAGGTTAAATAGGATTAATTTACATGTAATTGTGTGCATTTAAATGTGGAAGTCAACTGGAATCAACAAAAGTCTGGCCAGTTGATGAGGAGGAAATTCAGTGGTAACCGGAAAAGATTAGTTACCCATATTAGCGTACACACACAAACTAAAAAGCCGCCAATATTAGAATAGTAATACATGTAGTGTAGTAGGTCAACTTTACTGTAAGTAAAGTTAACTGTACTACAAGTTGAGTGTATTACTTTGTACAGACTTACCTTATTGGGTGTAAGTCGAGTGTAGTACGCTGCAGTTCACTTTAGGGTACTGGCCAAGCATTTGACCATATAAATTACAGTGCAGACCAGCTAGCGGTCTGCTAAACCTAAAACAATACATCCACCATCTGACCACGCAATACTACTGTTACTTTGAAGACCAATCGATTCGACAACGTTGCAACATTTAAGGCCTACCAACAAAATATATATTATCGCTGCTTAAACTAACTTTGTACCTTTAAATATACTCAAAAATTAACGGTTTGCTTTACCGAACTAATTAACGACTTTATATACCTGTATACCTAAGGATAGGGGATATTTTATTTCTATTTACTAAATGGTTCGCGTTATACTCAGTAATCATGAATTGTTGGTTATTTGATATAAATTAAGCAACTCGTAAATATAAAGTTCAATTATATTACGAAATAATAACAACGATACTTGAATACTTTTAAACTTTTTAATTTATTGATTTAATACCGTCATTTATATATAAATAGTATACTATAAAAAAAGGTTAATTAATTTCATTGAAAAATGTAGGGTCATTTGAAATATTCCTACCCAATTAGAACCGTGGTTATTAACAATAAAAGCCGTAAATTCATAAAATCTTTATTCTATATCACGGACGCGTTTCGTATACGTATCGGCAGTTATAAAATATATAGCTTCGAGTTGAATAAACTTGGAAAAGCTTTTTATAATAATGAACAAATATTAAAGGCCGCCTTTAATAATTGATAAGTCGATCATAAAGTCGACGTAAATATATATTTGATACTGGTTTAAAATAAAAAGAGGTTGAAAGAAACTTTATCGTAAGGTATAATAAGGTTTCGAAACCATTATATTATATATATATTTGATATAAACGTCACATATTTACGATGAAATCCTCTTAATAGTAATTTCGTTAAAAAACTCGAAATAATATGTTTTTACCCGGATAACCTATAATAGGCGAATCTAAGGTTTATTAAAATATTCTCGTCGTTAATATTTTTTAACTCCATAATTATAATCAGCTACAATAACGTTACCTACCCGGCGAATTAATTTTACAATCTGTAATTTATATTAATTATCTTTCCTTAACTGGGAAATGTTTAGCGTCTTCAGAAACCGTTCATATGCGAACCTTATATAACGGGTCATTTACTACTTCTTAATCCTATAAATTCGCAGGGGTACTTGTACCGAAGATAAGGCGATTACTTGGCGTTAACAAGGTTAGCGGTTTTGGCATAGGTTGGGCCTATGGCGAAGCTATTAATATCGGGTTTTATAATCCTCCGGCTTTATCACAAATAACGGCCCGGGCGTAAACCTAGCCCGCAACAATATTACGAGTATCAGTGTCATAAAATCCCCCGGCATTATTCTAAATAACGGTTTGCGCGTAGGTTGGGTTCGGGACGTTCCCGTCTACGTCGACTCGTCGAAAACTTTCGATATACACTTAGCATATATATCGTCGCAATCTAATAACTAAGCCTCTGTTTTAAAAAAATTGTTTATAAAACCCGCCATAATATACGTTCCCCTAATATATAAGTCTATTATTACTATGCTTAATATAACAATAAAAAAGGGTTAAAAAAACTTGTACGTAGTATTTTTTAACTTCGGGTTTATCTAATAATCTACGGGTTAATATATTGGGACGGGCGATTTAATTCACTGGCTTATATCAAAAATAATATTAAAAAACGAAAGGAGTTCAACCTAGTAAACTTAGCCTTTCAAAATTAAACGTAATAAAGAGTATATTCCAATCCATTATAATCCGTTAGAATCGTAAATGTGATATGAAAGTTACGTCATTTTAAAAACCACGTTTTTAAATAGAATATGATCGTGAAAAACTCCTTGTCGTAAATAGTGTAATTAGTTTTTGCGTTTATTAATCTTATGAAATAGTAAATGACCAGCTTTACAACATTATTAGTAATTCATTACAATATATACTCCATTGACATCGTTTCCGAATAATCGATGTTCATTACCGTTAACCGATTTAAATATTAATTTACCAAAATCGGGGCCATAATAAAGGTATCCTTTAAGGTTTAAAATACGTATTCCTTCTGTTTTATCTGAATCCAATAATTTTTTATTTCGTTCATCGTATAAAATAATTAGCTAACTCGGATAAATTACTAATAAAATCCAGATAAAATTTGGTAAAATTAAAAACTTCGAACTTCCCGAATAATACGTAATAACTCTTATTTGCGTATTACTTAGAATTTCTTGGGGTCGGCTTAAATACCTACCCCAACCATTACAGTATAACCTAGGTATTTTACCTTTTTCACCACTAAATCATACATTTTTAAGTTTAGGTTTAGCTTCATATTACGAAAACGTCTTAAAACTACGCGAGATTTCTCAAATAATCCTATTTAATACTATAAGAAGAAAAAAAGTTCGTTTAAGTAAATTGTAATAAAACTCTTGAAATATCTGTCATTTTATAATTAATATATTATTCAAACGTCGCCAACGTTTTCGCCAACTTCAAGGGGGTAATTAACCACTTAAATAATCCAAACCGTATACAAAACGCCGTTAATTCTTTTTATTCGGATATAACCTGAATACGGTCAAAAGCTGTTCGAATATCTCATTTCGTAAGTTACGTCGACTTCAACAACTTATATAAGGTTTTCTTAATTAAAAGTAGGGAAAAAGATTTTATTCAATGACTTTATTTAATTCCTGGTAATCAATATAAAACCACTAATCTACTTTCGGTTTAGAAATAAGTCATACACGCATTACAGCCGATGAAGGACTTACCCTAACCTAACTTTTTTTTATTAATTTCGTAACCTAACGTTGAAGTTCAAACATTAAAATTTGTAATATCGAGTATAATAATCTTTAAAATTATTTTAATAGAGATTGTTTTTCGTTCGGTTCAATATAAATATAATAGTCGAGTTTTTCTTTATATGTGGGTAAAGTTATGGCTTTATCTTAGTTAAATAGGTTGCGTAATTTTGCTAATTTTGGTGGAAAACGTTATTAATCCTTTTTTTATTTAATAGTAGTTGGCTTCGTCGTTTGTAATATTCGCGTTATTTTGCAAAGACTTATGATAAAGATTAATTGTAAGACATTCTCCATACGTTATATTATTCGGTAGGAACTTTTTATTAAACCGATAAAAACCGATTTTATTATCCTTTTTATGTCCCTCGAGTTAAGGCGTACTATTACCCCGTCGATAATTAGTTTTTTGCAATTATAATTTACCAAACGGTAACCATTAACGTTTAAAATTATTTATTAATATTGTATATATATTATTCTGAAAATTATATCCCGCGTTCTTCCAGGGATAATATATATTTATATCCGGTTCAACTTTTCATCGATATTTATACTTAATTTGGTTATTTGGGTAATAAGCGTATTTTACTGCAACCCTAATATTGTATTTAGATTTCGAATATACAATGATCAATTTTGCTTTATCCTTAACTATTATGTTAAAGCCTCATTTATTATGTGGTAATAATTATTGCTAGAATCGACTTAAGTATTCAGAAAGTATATATTATGAAAAATATAAGGATAAGGCATGGATTTTCGTTTATATGTATTTGAATTAAATAAAACTCTTTTTTTTTCGAATTTATAATTACGTCGTTAAGTTATGTAATCTTTAAACAAAACTGTGTTTATGAGTTAGGTTTTTTCCGTCGCCGTTAATGGGAAATCTTTATTTACCTTTTCAACTTAGACCGTATATATTTACGTCAGAGGTAATATCGGACGGAGTTCGTAATCACGTTGGTAGTAGTTTGTCAAATTATAACATAAATAAAGCCTTATAATGAGTTTGATCCAGCGTTCCTTTATCGTTATCTACGTCGCCTTACTGTAATGATCACACTAAATACCCGTGAGAATATAGAAGGTGTCAGAGGGTTTATATTATCAAGAAGGTAGCAGAGATGCTGAGTGAACAATATCGCAACCGTGTAAGTAATGATCAAAAGCCGTGAGGCTATTCAGAATACACTGAGACTGAATACTTAGATTGACAACTGAAGAGCTATGAAGGAAATGCTATCTATGTGGTGATGACTGTATACTTATATATCCGTGCCTTCATACCGTTTTCAGTACTGAATCACTTGGATCAGTGCTGATCCCACTGATCCTAATCACATGATTGGTTTAGTCATTTCCGCTAACAAAGGAAAGGTGTTCCCCGCCTGATGTGTTGGACTTTGAGCTTAGCTGCACACTGGCTTGCTTCCTGACCCGCTATCATGCTTGGGTCGTGACACTTACGTCTTGTGTTTTGAACATGTATCTAGCGAGTTTATGAAGATAATCAGCTGCAATATTAAAATAATCGGTCGCTATTATTACAACCCTTTAATGAGGATACCTAAAAGGCATAAATTTCCGTTATAATTATATTTTAATTTGGCCATTCAACTTATACGGGTTTCTTTAAATAATTAATATGACGTCGCTTTAATTTTGAGAACTTTAATTCTTCGGCAAGTTTACAGTATTTTATTAAGGTGAAAATATCATTTTCTCGGCTTTCGTTTACCGCAATAAATTTGTCGTGGATACGTAAAAATACGCGAAAGAGTAAGTAATTACATTTCACAATTAAATGCTAATTTAATCCGCCCGTTTAAGTTAATAATATCTCGAATTCAATAACGGATAGTACCTATAAGTTTTTGTCGTTAATAAATAATTCTTTTAATTCGATCAAATCTTCATCTATGCGGTAAAAGTCGTTAAAAGTAGTTTTAATATAATCGAGAAACTTATTAGTATCGTATATACCCTCTTATCCGTTGGTTTTGTAATACGTCATAACGATTTGTTTTATTGTTGCCGTATAATAACCCTATACGTAAAAGAACCTATCCCAACTTTTTCCAATTTATATTTTATCCGTTTTTAATATAAATTCGATCGTTTTACTCATTGTCGCCTACATACAAGTAAATTCGTTAAATTGCGGTTAATTCTTTCTTTTTCACCTACACTAAACTGGTATAACACTAAGACGAGTTATTATTATGCAGGCTTCAAATTATTCAATTTTATTTATAACCTAAACAAAGTCAGACATAAAGTTGATAAGTAAAGTCAATTAACCTTTCCATTATAGTTGCTTTACAATAGATCCGATTAGCCTTTCATATTTTATGAATGAAAAATATCGGCTTAAGTTGGTCCCAAATATATAAAAAGTATATTTATATAGGTGGAGGATTAGGTATTCGCCAATGGCCTTATTATGACCCAAGCACGTTGGCGGGTCAGGAAACAGGCTAGCATGCAGCTGAGTTACCGGTGAGCCTCGGTGAGCACCGGTGAGCCTCAGTGAGCATTGGTGAGCTTCAGTGAGCACCGGTGAGCCTCAGTGAGTACCGGTGAGCCTCAGTGAGCACCGGTGACCCTCAGCACTGAAGATGGTATAAAATTCATAGGATATAAGGACACGGCCATCACTACATAGATAGTATTTCCTTCATAGCTCTTCAGTTGCCAATCTAAGTATTCAGTCTCAGTATATTCTGAATAGCCTCACGGCTTTTGATCATTACTTGAACAGTTGCAATATTGTTCATTCAGCACCTCTGTTACCTTCTTGATAACATAAACCCTCTGATACCTTCTATATACTCACGGGTATTTAGTGTGATCATTACAGGCCTATCCTTCCGGATAACGTTAAAGTGTAACGTAAAATCATTAATATCTATTATCTATTTGTTTATTTTAAGTAATATTTCTTCGGAAAAATAAAATAAAACTTTAATAGTATGCTATAATCCGACTTATGATGGTAATCTAAATAGATGTCAAATGTGGTTTACTATTAAAATATAGCGGAGAACTAGAAAAGGCTACTATAGCTTATCATGTAGTACCTATGGGTATGGCGTGTACCCAGCCCGTCACGTGACCTTACATGCGCCGCGCATGGTTCGCGCTCGGTCTGCGCTCGGACTGGGCACGGACCAGGTATTGTATATCCCGTTACGTGCACAGTCACGTAACCTATAGACTCAATAGCTAATGGCTTGGCTCCATAACAATGAGGCTTTATGGGTTATTAAAAACTATAAATTATATACAGTCAAGTTGGTTGCTAGTCGACCAATCACTTAGTATATAACTAAATTCGGATCAAACGCTAATTTTGAGCTAATTACCCAGTTAAAAAGAAAACGGATGTTATTTTTATAACGTATGTAGATGATTACAAAGGAATAAAAAAGGAATTTAACATCTACCCCTACGAGTATACTTTTAGAAAAGAAAACTCAAAGGAATATAAGATTTGTTTGATAACCCAGGATAAGGAAATCAATCAACGGATTTTTATAGGCTTACAAAATACCTTATTCCTATACAGTGCAATCCTAAACTACGAAAATAAAGTATTAAACGCTTATATAACGTTGTAATTCACGCTTTTTAATAGGTACGGAACCCGTTTTTAAGTTATTATACCAAACACCGGCGTAGTTAAAATTTCGATCGCCGGAAAACAATAATTCGACGCGTTCGCGGCGAAGTTTACAAATTTTAACTCCACTGGAAAATCAAATACCGGGAAGATTTATTTGGCAAAAGTAAAGCATCGTTTTTTAATAAAATTGTTATAAACATATGATTTAAATCGGTTAGGTTTTACGCAATGAACTCGAAAACGATCTTTTTTGTCATTATTAACTAATATAAATAAATTCGGAATTCGGGTTTGAAATACGACTAATCAATCCGTTCGTACTTTTTATGGCGTATTCATGTCGCTTCGTTCTAATTTTAAATACTTGTGGTTTTTCCTGAAACCATCTACAATTAAAACCGTTCACATAACGTAACTGGGATGAAAAATAGTATACCTTCGTTTCGATACCCAACCGAGAAGCGCTTTCTGCAGATGCTTCACGTCGCTAGTCATATAAATATAGGAAAAGGAACGTTAAAATCTATGGAAAAGTTCTACCACAAGTATCATTTATAATCGCAAACACCATTTCGGTTTAAATTTCACTTCTAAAGCGATTGAAATTTTCATTACAAGGTAAAAATAAATAAAATTTACCTTGATGGCTGATTATTACCATACAGTATCAATATAGCAATATTATTTTAAGTTCCGAAATTGACGCGAAGTATTTTTGCTATGGATTGCTGAGATACTTTGAGAAATTTATGGTTAAACGTCTACCTCGAACCTTTAAATTAGATTACCTACAATGTCGGTATATCCTTTAATTCGACCGAATAATACACTAAAGCCAAAATTTCCGGTAATTAGTGTAAGTAAATACCGATGAAAGTACTATAGGATATTAGAAAGTGTATAGAGTATTATAAATCACTTAAAAGAGCATATATAATATTGTTAAAAAAAATAAAGGGTTCTAATTTTAAGGAATCCATTTTTAAATTGAAGTAAATACCTTGAATGAAATTTCCGGCCCAAGTAGGTTAAATCTCATACTACTTATTTTCGATGTTTATCTTAGAGTCCACGTAGTTTTTACACCCTTAACAGCCACGATACATAGGACAAATACTAAAACTAAATACATAGTATCACTGCGTTCCCTCCGGGCCAAAATAATGTTTCGAAAGTATTAGCTACAAGAAACGACCCGCCTAAAACTAGCGTTTTGGACTTGCTATTACAGTTTGAAATTCTGGTCTAGAGAGCGAAGGACTGATCACGTAACCTTTAAAGAAGTAACGGATTTTGGGGCTACAACGTACTTATAGACTTACTAAATAACATGACATTTTTTCGTTGGACGATAATGCGAAAATAGAAAAGGAAATGGTAAAAGATAACAGCTCTGAAACGTAATTTAAGGAGTAATACTAATTAAAATACTTTCATGACTACAAATTCAATTCGTCCTCAAATCATATACACCTTCCGAATACCTCTTTAAAACCTTTAACACCTTATAAAACCGGTACACTCATACCAAAAAAACCAGCACCGCGCTGTCGAGTGATTTTTTTTAGTTCAAAAAAATAAAAGACGTTTTAAAAACTTGATTATAGGCTTCTTTGTTACTTCAAAAGAAATAATAAACAGTAAGTTAAGTGATAAGCTTCTCTGAAACGGCATTATAACCTACTTAGGTACTAATTTTAAATTATTAACATAAAATGAAATTAAGGCTTTGATCGAATAGAGCGTTTTTTACTTTGAAAATTTTGATTGAATGGTAAACGGCGCTTATAGGATTTTTCCTATCCGTTTGATTTATAATGTAAAAGATAAGACCGCTAAGCCTTATAAAAAAGTCGTTTTGTAGTTAAGGGATACGATGACGCCGGTAAAAAAGATATTATAAGCTAATAACCTACTTTATAAAAAGTAAGATATTATTGAATTTTAGAGTTTACTGCCTCCCTTCGTACCCCTTACAACCTTGATTTCATGCTTCATAATATTATACAAGTTTACACGTAGTCGGAAAAGTAGATTAAACGGCGTGTTTATGTTCATATACTTGTAAAGCTCCGAAAGTATTATCTACCCGAAACGATTTTACGTATCCTAAAGCCGTTATACAAATTCGTTAAAGCTGGTGTATACTAGTATAATACTTATTAAATACAGTACAAGGAGAGACTTGAAATGGTTAATTCGACTTTCGACCCGTATCTATTAGTATTTATGCCGATTTTTAAAGGATTTATACTTATTGGAATGTAAAGGAATGATATATTAACGTTGCATAACGCGTCGTTTTTTGTTGTAGAAAAGGGAAATATTTTAGAAGCTGGCTTAAAATCGAAACCTAAAGTGTATTCAACGGAAAACAGTATAATTAATTTGAACAATGTAATGATTACTTCTCGGAAATATATCTTAAACCTCGTATAAGATGGAATATGAGATATTATTATCCTGATTAACTAAATTTACGTAAAACTAATTAACGAATACGGATATTAACGTATATACAGAGCTTAGATCATATTAGTAGCATAGCCGATGGCGGCGTTTAATATTTTAATTTCCACTCAATATCAAACCAACCGTTTGAATGAAGTATATAAAGCGTTTAATAATCTCCTCGTATGGTAAATAAGTAATCTGAAACGCGACCTAAAATTTGTATCGCTCGATATATATATAGTAAAACTTTTTGTTTTTATTAACAGATCCTACGCAAGTACCACCGATTATATCTCGTAAATAGGATTTGTTTTGGTTTTCAATAACAAAACATTGGTTCGAACCGGATTGACCCTTTATAAAAATATTATGTATTGAAGCTTAACTAAAAATAAATGAGTTATTTACAACGTTTGAGCCTTGGAAATTTACGGCATGGTTAAAGGATTCGACTCGAGAATTATTATTATAATAACAATCTAGACAATTATTTTAAACATTGGCTCAAACCCCTCATTTTTGTAATTTATATCAACTTTTTTCCACTTTACTAATGCTGTATTAAACTCGGTACAGTAAACGAAAATCGCCTTATAATTGATATTATAGCATTACGCAAATCGTACAAACTTTACAAAATTACGGAGACAACGCTAATTACCGGAAAGTTAAACATAATAAATATAATATCAAAGAGCGTTCTTAATAGAGTATTAAAAGGAGTTGTGTCAACAAATACTCTTTTTGTTAACGTTAGTAAACCGGTTTTACAACATTACTCTAATTAGGTAATTTACAATGCTTTCAATATTTTGTTACTATTTGGATTTACCATTTACAACGCTTTTAATATTTTATCACTATTTGGATTTACTATTTAGACCTTCTTTGAAAATTTTCCTTTATTTGGATTCACTATTCGCACTGCTTTTGATATACCTACACTTTATTTTTACAATTTATCCTCTCACCTTTCGAATTCGTTATTTACATTATGTTTTATTTTTGAAAACAATTTTATTTTCGTGTATCAAATTATTTAATAGCTGAATCAACTGGCGTAAATATCAAAACACGAAATTAGTTGTTATCAAAGGGAAAAGGGGAGGGTGGTGCTGTATCATCGTTGTCATTATCCTCATCTTTTTCCTCATTTTAGTTATCGTCGCCATTACTTTTAGCGTTACCGCCATCGCTACAATCGATGCCGCTACCGACACCACCGGAGGAAGGACCCGCACCTTAGGCTATATACTCTTGAGTAGGGATGCGTGGGGGTCTTTACCTTTTTTACGACGACGTGTAATAATATCTTCGAACTCTCCTGCGTAATACATATGTAGGCTCGGCTTTTTAGCCGTAATAGCGATTACTATCTCCTTAGGCGAACGGTTAGCGCCTATTATAAATCAATATCGGCTTTTTTTATTTATTCAAAAAGTCATTAATTTTAAAGGGAGTTCCGAATAATATATCAATATAGTAAGTAATTGTTATTCTCAGCTGAGATTATGAATTTGAAGGAAATTTACTATAAAGATAGTGAACACGTAACCGGGCTTCGGTCTATGGCCCTAAAATTACCGGAACTGGGGCGTATCCATTAGCAATCTGTTTATAACGATAATAATAAGCTCAACAACCTCCGTTTTAACGGTAATCGTTAAAAATTTGCCTACAACCGCGGATATGACACACGTTACATAGGGTGTATTTATTAAAAACCTGAGAACGCGAATCCAGATACGTCTTTTTAACGTTTTACGCGTTAAAAAAACCTCGCGGTATACCTTAGCAAGCTATAGCTCGAGGCAATGAGTTAAGTTGACCGCTTTCGCCTCGTTTGTAAAAATATTTATATAGCGTAAGTTAAAGGGGAAATTAATAATACGGATTGTGTTATAACTCGGCTAAGTTGCATTTATAGCGGTGGGGGGTAGCTGCTACGAGTAAGGGTATTTTTAATTATAGCGAAAAGGTAAGATTAATAACCTTATGGATCTTCTGCTCCTCTCTTTAGAGGATGGAGAGAAAAGGTAAGGGGAACAGAAAAGAAGAAGGGCAAGAGTATTGTCGACTATAGCGCCGGGGGAGGAGCCAAAAATAAAGTCTAGTATTGACGACATGCTGCCGAATAAGATAGGGTTGGTGATAGCGTTGGCGGTGGTGCGGCGGGAGGCAGCGGCCTTGGCCGTTTCGAGTTTACTCTAACGCGTTAAACAGTGCCTAAAACACGGTTTTTACGAGTTATCTATTTTCAGGAGAAATTAGAATATAACGTTCATTAAGTGACTTACTTATAGGAACGGTATAAATAATTAATTAAAAAAGAGATTTAGGTATATATATATATTGATTGATTAATTAGGAGCTCACAGTGTAAAAGAAGGAGCGTAGTTACAGGGAAAAGAAAAGGATTTTACTTGGACCAATAGAAATATATATTTTTATATTAACCCTAAAATACGTGATACTGATAATTAGTTTACGCCTTTATAATTACACACTTATGGGGATGAATCACTATATCTTTTTATTTACTGTACCGTTAATAATTACCTAAATTAATTTGCCCCTTATTCAAACTACTATTACGGTTAAAATTACTAATTCCTACTTTTATAATCTTATATCGTAATTACCAGTAGATTTAAAAATGCTAATCTAAACCTTGACATTTTTAAATTACATACCATATTATCACGACTAGATCACATATATAAACTATACAATTAAATTATAAAGATAGGTTATATTACTAATTAAACTATCATTATTATATTACTAATATGAGTTGCATTGAAGAAAAAAGATTACCTATATCTATATTCTTATATATCCTTATAATTAGTAAACGGTCACGTTATAGGTTATACCTTTGTAATGTGTACGGTAACGTGCCACTTTGGAAGGTGTATTCCTGCAAAGTGTATAATAGCGTGTCACTATCTAGAAGGGTCATTGACAGAGTGCAGAATAGAGTGTCACTGCCTAGAAAGGGTATTGGCAAAGTGTACAGTAGAGTGCCACTGCCCAGAAAGAAGATTAGCAAAGTGTATAGTAGAGTGTCACTGCTCGGGTGAGAGCTTATAAGCTCCTACCTAAGGCGTGCACTCTCCAGATGCCGCTTCTCCCTTTAATCTATCTATCTACTTCAATATATACTACCAATATTTACGGTTAATCTTCTTTTCTTTATGTTCACGCGAATAGGCAGTGATCTTGTTGATAGTTTCCGTATTAACAATTTTATCATTATCGAGAGCTTTTGGTGAATTAATAAGGAATGTATATAAAGTTTAAATGTTGTTCTTTTTTTTTATTGATTATACAATATTTAATACGATATTTTTCTAATTTTAACTCAAGGCAATAAAATTTCATACAATCAAGAGAAGTATCAAAACATTTAAAAGGATATTAACAATATATAAATAATTCATTGATGTTGAAATAGTGATATATTTGTTTGTTATTATAACAATTATTTTCTTAGTTAAAAAGTTAATCAATAATAATTATCTTACTTTGATATTCAAGTTATTAAGATTTCAAAGACTTATAGGATTTATGATAAATTTTGGGCTGTAAAAATAATTACGATTGGTTAAGGTATTAGAACCCTCGTTCAATTTAACTGTGATCTGAATAGGATTTTGTTTTATAGATAAAATAACAGTATTATTTATGAGAAGTATAGGGTAGTTATTTTCTTGAAATAACCAACAAGAAACTTTGAATGATAAATGTAATCATATGGAAAAAGGCATATGAAACTCAAAAAATTGACTAATTGAGGTCAATGAATGGAAAAGATAACACCGCTAACATTATAACCAAAGATATGTCCAGTAGCGCTCTCAAAAGGTTTATAAATAGCAATAAGTGAACCGTTCGTATCGAAGGATACGTAAACTGGCTGGTACGTACGAGAAAGAAAAAGAAACACCCTAGTAAATTAGAAAACTATCAAGGTAATGTATATAAAAAACCTCCTTAAACCTACTAGCCAATAGTATAGGATCAATAACGTATAAGTTTAGAATAAAATACTTGGATGTAGGAACAAAGTAATGTAATACCTGGAATTACAGGGTAAAAATCAGTAACTGGAGCAGAATTTAGGTATAAAACTAACCGAGATTGGTGGAGTAATATCGATAGGGTTAGGAAGAAGTTTTAACATTACCGTTAATTGGTAATTTATTGAACTGGCGCATACGCACGAAGTAAGAAGTCATTAGTATTAGAATAGCAGTTAATTGCAGTACATTCAAGTCGATTATACTGACTATAAGTTACCTATATTAATTATAAGTCAATTGTCGTGGGGTATATAATTCAATGAATATCATGGCCCAAACAGTTGCTCATATAAATTAGTGTGTCAACCGGCTAGCGGTTTGCCAAAGTTAGAAGTAACACATTACTGTTTTTATTATTATATACTAGTTAAGTCGATTAGAAATTCGAATAAACTATATTATAATAATAAAGACATATCCCTAGATTTAGTATTATAACAAAGACCACATTAATAAGCAACACTATGATACGAATGATGTAATATATATTAAAGTCAAAATCATTTACCAATAAAAGTGAAAGCGAAAGTTATGATTTGAAATTCATAACTACAAATAGAAATATTTAAAAAAAATCGTAAACGTAAAGTAATTTATATCAAAGTTAACTTTGTAAATTTATATAAAATGAAGTTGGGATGAAACTCAATAATTGATAATAATGGATTCATATATGCAAATCAAATGGAAAAAATAGAGAAAAATATGTTACAGGAAAATTTATATATTTAATAATATTGAGTTTAAAATCGAAGTTCAAAATTCGTAATATTGAATCGATACAAGTGAATAAAATTATCAGAATAGGTTATTATACGTCAAGGTTGAAATTATTTACCGATAAAGGTAAGGGTTACGATAAGAGTTAGGGTTAATAGTTAACAGGTAAAGATAATTTACTTATTAAATTCTATTATCCTATATTACTAGGAATTTATCCATGAAAATCCACCTACCTGTGCGGATATCCATTTTCCTGTGCGGAAATCCAATTTGACTTTTGCGGATATCCGTTCTCTTATTAATAAAGTCGTTTTTTGCCAGTGTGTATCGTGTTTTTCTCGTAATCCCTCCTCAACGTTTACAAGACCTTCACCTTCACGTTTAGGGCCTTCATCAACCCCAAAATGGCTGCACGTTACAGCAGCATGTCACAAGGGCCCCCCTGCCACCATGCCCGCTACTAAGAATCCTTTCCTCAACCTCACCTTGCTCCAATCTACGTAGTATGTGCGCGTCACACAACCCGTCCCACCTGATCTCAGCAGCAACACATCAAATCTCACACGCCACCGCCCCCCGCCCCCCCAACCATGTTTGCCCTCTCCGACATCCTCTTCCCCTCACAACAACTCGCCCTCGACAGCGGCAACAACATCCAGCGGCTGCTCGGCGACCTCAAGCGCTCGCACCTCTCCATCACCAACCGGCTGCGCTCGATCCAGCAAGACGCCGCTTTTGTGGAGGAGGTGGCTGCCGCGCTGGGCGGGACGCGGCCGCTGATTGCGAACGAGAGGTGTGGCAGCTGGTACGTCCGGCCGGCCAGGAAGGGCGGCAGTGCTTATTTCAAGAGTACGGATGGGCACACGGGGGTGTGGAAGTTCTCGACTCGGCGGTTGAATCTGCATTTGTTGGCCGTGATCGAGGAGGGTGATGGGTGAGTTCTTGGGCGAGTGCGTGCCGCCGGCTTTCGAAATCCGAGTGGGAAAGGGGCCGGCTGACCGAGGAAGGTGCATTATTGTGGATTCCACACGGAGAGGCAAGCGTAAGCGGGGAGTGCGCGACACCTTTCGCCTGAAATGAACGCTGAGGAGACAATAGGAATGCCCGACGCCCTCAGCAAAACCATCCCGATATGGTGCTGCATTCTCAACCGCGCGCTCTTCCCCGACCACCCAGAATTCCACGCCCTCCACGTCCCCCCCAGCGCCGTCTCCGACTCCGAGAAGGCCCAAATGCTCGCCCGCCTCCCCGAAAACCTCGCAAGCCTCCTCAGCCTCCAGCTCGACCTCGCCGGCCTGCGCGCGCGCCTCTCCAAGCCGCTGCGGCCGACGTGGGTGACCCAGGAGACGGACCTGCGCCGCGTCCGCCCGGCCGCCCCGGCGCAGATCTTCGCCGAGTTCCGCCCTGTCGTGTGCTGCACGGCGTCGACGCGGGCGCCCGACGGCGAGCTGGGCGGCCGCGCGGGCTACGTCCAGGGCGCGGGCGACGACGCGGAGCACTGGGCGCACGGACTCGAGCCGCCGCTCTTCTGGGCGCACGCCGCGCAGCTGCTGGCAACCCCCGAGCCCGACCTGCCGGGCCGCATCGCGTCGCTCGTGGCCGCGCGGCCGCCCCTGGCCGGCGCCACCCACGGCAGCGCCGCCACGGCCCTCCCCGTGTCCGCCCGCGACCTCACCCCCTACCTCACCGTGTGCGCCCTGCCCCTGGCCCTGCAGCCGTTGCCGCCGCTCCCGGCCGACGCAAGCTGGTACACAATCGCCCTGTCCTCCGCCGCCGCCACCCCACCCGAGACCTGGTGCAAGGCTGCCGACCGGTTAGACGTCGGCCTTGGGAAACACAAGGCGGCTAGCCGGAACCTGCGCGCCGCGCTGGCGATCATCTGCAGCCGCGCGGCTCAGTTCCTGCACACACCCGCGGCACCTGAACAGGGCCGGCGGCCGAGACGGATCCTCATCGCCTGTGATACCGGCGGGAAGGACCTGGCCGTCGGCGTTGCGCTGGCGCTGCTGTGCTGGTGTTTTGAGGACGACGACGGCGTGTTCGTGAGGAAAAGGGAGGAGGGGAGGAGAGTAGGGGAGACTGCGAAGATGTTGGGGTTCAACAAAACTATGATCAGGGTGAGGCTAGGGCGGATTATGACCGTGATGCCGGAGGCGAATCCGAGCCGCGCGGCGCTGCAGAGTGTAAATAGCTTCTTGATGGATTGGCGGAAGTGATGTCCGTGCGCTTTGGTTAACATCCGTACTGTCGTTTCTCCTTGTGATAGTATGTACACCTTGTTATGCTTCGCCTCGCCCTTGGGCCGGTCGGTACAGGCGGTATCCCAAACAATATAACGAGAGGAACACATGTCACTTTATAGACACAGAAGAAGTGAGCGCGTCTAGTGATAAAACCATCAATACGCACGCGCAGTCTGCGTATGCATATTCTACGACCTGTGGCCTGTCTACCTCTTCGTGATCGGTCTTCATGCTGTACAGATCCGTGCAATCCTGTGATGAGCCCGCTCGCTCTGCCAAAGCAACGTGCAGGGGAAGGAAGACCCTGGGTAGGACAGCCGTCTCCTAGTACTTGCCAGACTCGATCTTCTCCAACAGGTTGGGAAACTCGGACCAATCGTCCATGAGGAGCTTGCAGCCAGCCCCGGTCAGCACCTCCCGCATCTCGCCCTTCTTGTCGTCACTGTAGGGACCCACGTAGCCGATGGCGAAGATGCCGGCACGGGTGGCGGACAGTGCACCGCTCTTGCTGTCCTCGATGGCCACGGCGTTCTCGGCAATGACACCAAGGGTATTCAAGGCGAACAGGTAGACGGAGGGGTCGGGCTTGCTGGTAGGGATGGGCAGGGAGGTGGCGGCAGAGAAGATAGCCTCACCAAAGTACTTGGCCTGATCAACCTTCTCAACGGAGGCCTTGACGCGGCGCAGGGCGCTGGACGAGACGATAGCCAGCTTGTACTTGCCATCGGCAGCGAGCTTCTGGAGGACGGCATCGACGCCCGCGCAGGGCTGGACCTTCTCCTTGAGCTTGGCGATAACAATGTCCTCCTCAGCCTGGACGTAATTCTCCTCCTCCTCCGGGGTGATGTTGAACTGGTAGCGCTCCTGCAGGGTCTTGAGCATGCCGCGGAAGTTTTGGCCAACGAACTCGACGATCAGGGTCTCGCCGGTAAAAGGCTTCTCAAGCGGGACGTTGCGCTTCTGGCAGATGTCATTGATGAGTTCGGAGCAGGCCTCGAAGGCAAGATGCTCGGACAGGACAAGGGTGTTGTCACAGTCGAACAGGAGGGTGGTGACGGTGCGGGGCAAAGCCATGGTGAATGAGGGTAGGATGGTGTTGGATGAGTGTTCTGGGTATTGGTTTTTGTGGTTTATTGGGGACGAAAGAAGACGAGAGCAGTGAGCAGATGCCAATACGAGAATGGATTGAAGAAGAGAGTCTATCGTTGGCACGTTGGCCTGTTTGGCAGTGAGGGAGTGAATGCAAAGAACACTTGAACACCTGTAGCCTTGGCAGGAGGAGTGCGAGTGTGCCCGGGTGGGCCGGGGTGAGCAACTAACTGTAGAAGCTGGTGAGGAGGAGGGGAGGGGGGGGTAGGCAGGGGCAGCTGCAGCTGCAGGCTCCAACCAGCTTCCTTCCCCCCGCCGTCCTACGTCATGTGGTCAGATACTATGTAGTACAGGCAGGAGCCTACCACAACCTGGCCTGTCGGGATCCCGTAATTGGCCAGGGATGGGGACACGACACCTTCGACCAGAGTAGACAGTGGGTATGTTCAGAAGGAGAAGGGCTGTGCTACTTCCGTCGCTGTTCAACCGTGTCACGCGGGCCGTAGGCCGGGAATACACAGTGCGACACAGTCCAGCACCGCCATGAGTTTCTCTCAACCATGGTAACGATGCACAAATGCACAATTCAGAATCCCTCATATGGCGCATCCGGATGATAGGGTGGAGGACATTATAAGTGCTTCTGGAAGCAAGCCTTCTGCCCCGAAAAGAAACTTGTCGTTGGAGACCGTTACAGCTGTCGAATAAGGCCGAGCGGTGATCTGCTCGCTTTTTCGATTCAAGCGGTGATCATGAACTTTACTGGCTCCTCAATGCAAATTCTGTCATGCTATACAATGCTATGCGGCTTTTTTTATTGGAGTTATCCATCATAGCTACGCAACACAAATCTTCGTGGTGTGGGGTGGTATGCTACTTATCCAAGACAAGTAAACTCCCTACTGTGCTCAGAGTCGTTACAATCAGTTGCTAAAAATTATCCACCTGTTGATAGGTCTTTAGACATTGCAACGTTGTTGTTTCGAAGTGTGGTCGATGTAACAGTAATATTACAAAGGTCAGGTGGTGGATTGTTGTTTCTTCTAAGTTTGGCAGACCGCCAGCCGGTCTGCACACTACTTTGTATAGGCAAGTGTTTGGCCCGTGCCCCACATTGAATTGGGTACTTTACTGCAATCAATTTGTAATCGATACAGTTAACTTTAATTGTACTACACTTAAACGTTTTCTTAACATTAACGACTTTTATTTTTTTAGTATCAATATATCTTGTAAAACAAGTAACAGGTAATATAAGTGTTTTCTTATGCTTTTCCTACTATTATTTATATAACAGTTTTACTTTCTACCATATACAATCCCAACAACAAGGATTTTATCACTTTTACACTCCGATCCCTTAATACACACTCGATTTAACCGTACCAATAAATAAATTTCGTATTTTTAACAACTGAATGATTTTACAATTTACTGAAGTACATTTACTTTTTGTTATATTTATTGTTATATAATTTTACTTATTAGGTAGTATTTTCGTGTAACTTTTGATCTGCACAATTAGTTTATCATTATTGTTAAACCTTTTCAATATTTCATTCAATGTGGCTGTTGTTATTATATTAGCTGAGTTATTTTTATTATCGATTTATTGAAACTTTTTAATTTCTCTACTTTTCTAAACTTTGGAAAAGTTATTATATTGATTATCAAATGTTTTGATTGTTTATTCCGAGGTTAAAAGGGCATTCGAATAAGTTTTGTAAATCGATATAAATAACGACCGGAATTAGTAGAAGTTTTAACTGTTTTATAATAATATTAAAGGTTTCTATTGGTAGGTCTTTATCGTTACATAGTGAATTTGAATTACTATGGTCGAAGTAACTAGTGCTGCATTGAAAATTGGCTCTGTTGTAATTGATTGTAAGTTCTAAGTTTGGTAGACCGCTAGCTGGTCTACACACTAATTTGTATGGTTAAACGCTTTGACATGTGCCCCACTTTAAGGTAGGCACCTACTACATTACACTTGCAGTGCAATTCTACAAATTGTAGCCAATTTGCCGTCAGTATAATCAACTAAACCGACAGTTTCGTTGGCTTGACTTTACTGTATTTGATTGCTATTCTAATAGTTTCCCCCATAAAAATATCTATATTAAAACCGGTAATTATACCGTAAATTTCGAAAGCACATACGTTTCGTATAACTCTTTTACACTTAATAAAAGCTTAACTATTCAAATTATAGACAATTTTTATCATTATTTACTATCATCAAGCAGTACTCACTATCTAGGCAGTATAATACGGCTCTCGCTTATGTTTAAGGTATATATACCGGTAGGAAGGCTTGCAACTTAAGTGTTCCTAACCTACAACAACTACACTATTCGAAAATTCTATTTTCCAAGTTATATCATATAATTCGTTAAACAAACCATTGTAAATAAAAGCCTTATCCTCAACTAAACAATTATATAAGGTTGAAAACCTAATTCTATACATCTATGGATAATTTCATAGTAATATGTTATATATATATGTTCAATACCAATGGGGTCTTATAATCAACCGTATTGGTTTTTAATACGTTTGAAAAACTTAATACAGACTACAAATATAGATGTTGACAGGTCTTTAGAGCGTTGCAACGTTGTCGATTCAATTAGTCAAAGTAATAGTAGTATTGCATTGGTCAAGTATTGGATGTTTTGTTCTAGGTTTGGCAGACCGCTAGCTGGTCTGCACAGTAATTTGTATGTTCAATTGCTTGGCCCGTACCCTAGAGTGAAGCATATCGTACTGCACTCGACTAATATTTTCGGGTTATTACTAAATTATCCTCTCATTAACTGGCCAAACCCCTGTTAATTCCAGTTAACTTTTATACTGAATTATATACAATTACATGCAAATTGACCACATTTGACCTCAATTACTCCGTTGCTGCGAAGTCCGAGTTTATTAACTCCTATAAAAAAATTTTCCGCCGTAGACCTTCATAGGCCTTTACTTCATCCGTACCAATCAAACAGGTTCGTATCGTTAATTTCCTGGCAGTCTTCCAGTCTGTCATTACATAATCTGGGTTTTCTAGAAGTCTTATCAACGTAGCCCTCGATTTGTATAGTTAGCTTATTGCTATTCACAAACCTTTTCAGGGCCTTATTTAACACTGCCTTCATCCTAACATTTACGGGATTATCTTTACCATCAATTCACCAGAATTCTTTAATATCACTTCCTTCGTAGGCTTTACGGAGTACCATTACGTTAATTATCAAGCGTTTTTCGTTAGTGGTTCCGAGTTTCGAAAAGTATTCGAAAAGGCTTTTCGAATCGATATAAATCATTACTGAGATAGAAGGAATCTTTAGCTACCTAGTAATAAGGTTAAGGGTTTCCCACAATGTCATGTTTGCGTTAAAGTCTACCATTATATCGTAGAACTCTAAAGTTAATACGTTTCGTATATTCCTTTTAAATTTGACGAAGGTTTAGTGGACTAGGTTACCGATAATGATAAATTGGTCTTTTGTTTTGTCTTTATTAATGAAAATCGTTAAGAATATAATTTGTAAGGATAAGTCGGTATTATTTGTAAACGATACGTTTATAAAAATCATTAATTTAGCCTTTGACAAGTCGATTTATATCATATTAATCCTTCGGTTTAAGTTTCGTATTTTCTAAGCGAGCCTTTCATTTAACTAGATAAAGTCTTAATTTACCGAATCTTTTACTTGTACCGCAATAAAAAGGTAGAAAAAGCTTTTCCGTTGACATAAGATAGCAATGTAACTGCTTTCAATATATTATTCCAAGTACCGTTAAGCTTTGACAACATTAGTCTTTTTAATTATTCTCAAAATAAAGCCCTAGCCTTTTTGGTGAAAGCTCAAGTCGGCATTGATACCAAGTATACAGATTAACGATTTGTTAAATTCAAATCAGCTACCCTTTATTAAAGTCGTCATTAGCTTACAATTCCAAAACTTAAAGTCTTTAATCATCTAATATTCCAATGATATAAAGCTAGCTGTTTTAACAAAAAAGGCATCGTTAATTTACATGCCCACTACGCCGAAGTTTTTTCCTTCGTTATTAATAGATACGCGTCGTACGTTAAAGATTTTATCATGAGTCGTAATTTCAAGTGTGATTAGTATGTGAAAAACTAATAAACGCCTATTTTAGCTAATCTATGTAGTGGCTTAATGCATCTTATTCCTGTGCCTAAAGGGTACATTATACGTAATTCATGGAGTAGTTTCAACAGTACGATCTGCTACAAATACGTTACTAATTTTATATAAGTTTTCATTTTATTACGGTTATTAAACGTAAACTTGTCTTTAGTTTTAATTAATAAACTTACTGACAAAACGACAACTAAAAGTTAGCTAATTCTTTTAATTGTTAGCGATTACGTAAAAATTTAGTCCTTACTTTTATTACTGTATCTTTAAGCAATTAAACGTATTCTTTTATACGGCCGCCCCATGGTTTTACCCTTAGCCTCGTAAATAATCTTCGACTTAAAGATTACAATGTTTGAATCTTGAAAGTTAAAATCGGTTTTCGGTACGAATTATACAACCCTTCGAGTCAATCGGCTGTTAATTTCGATTTTATTTCTTTCTTTTAAAGGTTTACCAGAGTTTTTAATGATTTTTTGTATTTGGAACTTTAGTACCAAGTCTTCTTATCTTCTTTTTTCATTTACCTTAATAATATTATTTATATGGCCAGATGTGTATTCCTCCTTTTTATTGTTTTTTTTCTTCTTCGGGAGTCGTTTTCACTAGCGAAGTTTTATCGACTTATCGATGACAGGTAGAAAAGGTTTGTATTAACTTAGTCGTTTGGTTTAAGGGTTTTTATTGTTAATAGCTCTAATATAAGGTTTAACTTAAGGATTTGAAAAGATATAGAATCGTTAATAGTTTTAATAATTACTTCGGAGTTTACAATATATAATATTTTATACAGGCCCTCTCATTTACCTGTCTCCGATTATACAAGTACTTTACTTTGTAATGGTAAATTCAATACGTCGATTATTATAAAGCCGTTTTTGGTATTAAGGGCCTTATTGATCTGACAGCGTGCCGATTATTTTCGAAACCCCCTTAGAGCTTTGCTGTATATTGCAATACTTTTCTAAGTATTTGCCGAAGGTAGATATTTACTCGTCAGGCATAGGTATACTCCAAAGACCAACAACGTTAGTACAAAACTGTTAGGGCTTATAATATTGTTAAGGCTTTTCACTGCTATTTGTAAATGTGTTTCCGGATCCATAAAGCTTTTAATTTTTAACTTAAGTATATTATATGTTTGGAAAAGTAGGGCGTATTCCTTTTTCAAGTTCTTAATAATTTAATAGGCTTTTACAAGTACCTATTTGTATTGAATACCCATTATTTTAGCATCCTTTTAAAAATTTACCGCCGTAAAGTTGGTGACAATATCGTGGATAATAATATTAAATGAACTTAGGTACGTTTTCATCTAAAACATCCTTAGCGTTTCCTATATATCTGTTACTGAAAGAGATTATAGAAATTTAACCCCTTGAAAAAAAGTTAAGGAATTAACAACGTAAAAAATAGCCTTGTTATTTAAGTAAAACATATCGATGAAATCTTGTATTTAAAATCCTTATCGTCTTTCAATGTAAACCTAAATCTTTGAGAGGCTTAAACATGTGTTTAGTAGTGGTAACAAAGCTTTTTAATAGCTTTTAAAGCAAATTATTCCGTATCTTTATACTCTATGGACTTCAGGACTTTATACAGCCTATTAACGGCTAGTAAAATAAAGTGTCAGTGTAGTCAACGTATCTCCGACTCCGTTAAGTTCAATACCACTGCTTCTTGGCCTTCAAGATAAAACTATAAGTACCCCTATTTAAAGGTGAGGGGAAATCTTGAGACGTTTTTAACTACTTCATTTATTTTAACATCGACGTTAACGCTGAAGTTTTTTATATTTTTGAAGTAAAGTAAAAAGAAGGGTAGGGGATTCAAAGATGTAAAGAGTAATTACTTTTATAATATTTTAAATCACTGTTATACCTAATAATAATGGTAATTCGCCTAGTTTACAGTTAAATTTAGCCTTATTAATATCATAACGATTAATCTTAGTAACTATAATGCTTTCCCTCTACAATACTACGTATTGCGAATAACCTCCTATTAAGTATCTTATTATACCCATATCTGGAATAATACCTTAAAACGTATGGTCCGCGTAACGATCGCGAAAATTAAAGGTTTATAAGGTATCGCAGGCTTAGTTAGGGCAAAAGTAAAGGCTTTTACCATCTAAACGGTATAGGAATACTTAATCAGTTAGTTATTAAACCGCATTAAGGGCGGTATTCTCGTGTCACTAAATCTGTTTAAAGGAATTAGCGTCGTTAATTGGCTCGTCGCCCTCGAAGTTTACGATTTGATCCAAGTAGTCCTATTTAAAATCAATAGGATATTGGGTATAATAAATTGACTTTCTATTGTTATATTCGGCAGGGGCATGCCGAATTAACCAACAGCCAAACTTATTATTAATTCAACATCTTTCATTACTATTACAATGATATTATTTACGGTTAATAAGTACGTCTAAATATTAGCGTTGTTGGCGTTAACATGGCTATTACCATTAATTTATAGCCGGTATGTCAAACCTTAAACGTTGTGGACTCTTGTTACTATACTTGCGGTCGACATAATTAACTATTGTAAGGTCTTCTTCCTTTATATTAGGGAATTTACCGGCTTAGGGGTATATACTAAGTAAATTTGTTATACGTGTTTGTCAGTAAGGTCGAAAACCTTTTCTTCACGTGAAGTAAGTAAGTAGAAGAGTAATCAAAGATTAGTATTGTAGTCAAAAGATAGATTCTCAGGAAGAAGTATTCCAGAGAGTGCACGCCATGAATAGGGGGTTATAAACCTCCTATTCAGGTAGTAGCCCTTTTTCCATGCATTTTGGAATACCTAATCCAGACCATTCGATGAATTACTGTGCGGTTTGGAATAACTATTTCAGACCGCTCCATACATTTCTATGCAGTCTGAAATAATCATTTTAGACTGCTCCATACATTATATACTTTATATCTTATAAGAGTATAGCCTACATCATAACATGTTATCATACACTTTATAGGAAAGCACCTTATAATCTAATGCACTACTACTTAGCCTATGTATACTATTTATAAGGGCATATAGTAATATCCATATAGGAAATCTTTTTTTTCATCCTTATATACTTCGTACCTATAGCTTAATAGTAATAGTGTGGTTATAGTTGTAAAGGTTCAAATTAACAGTTTTCGTAATAATAATATGGTTGCGATATTAATTGTAGAGGTTCGAATTAGTAAGTTTTAGCCACTATAGTAATTGTAGCTCGATTAGGATTAGTAATATTTAGTCGCAGTGGTAATTATAATTTGGGTCTAGTTGATATAACCAAATAGTAGAAATATAATTGATAATAGCGCTTTTCGTAGTTTTTAATAGGAGTAATTACGTAAGTTTTGTAAGGGGTAATTACGCAGGGGTAATTGCGTAGGGGTAATTACGTAATTACGTATTGGGTTAGAACAAAAGATGTATCATTATCAGTTTAGGTAAAATTTCTTTTTTTTTTCCTTTAAAAGCGCATAGTTGAAGCTAATACAAATCTCTATCTCAATTTAACCTTTATTTTACTTAATTAAATTAAGCCGCTTTAATAAGTAAGTTACTTAATCAACACCTATTTATTAACATTTCCTTTAAACAAATACCGCGTAAAAACCAAACGGCTAGGCGCTATTTAACATAAAAGCGCCGAAGCGCCGCCACCGCCGTAACAGCTGCCACCGCTACCGCAACCAATAACCTTCTCTTATCGGGTATAATCTTGTTAATAACTGCCATCCCGACCGCTGCCGCCACCCCGCTAAGCCCTGTCGCCGCCGTCTCGCCTCCTTTCGCCGCCGTTACTACCTCCCTAAGCTCTGCCGTCGCCGCCGCCTCGTCTCTTTCCGCCGCCGTTGCCACCACTCCCCCCACTCTTTCCCCCTCTTTCCCTCCCCTTTCCTCAGCTTCCAAAGAAAAAAAAGAAGGGCTTCTAAAGTTGTAAACATTACTCTTTCCCTATAGATAAAAACCTCATTACCCGTAAAGGTCCCTTTACACCATAAGTATAGCCTGGAGCAACTACGCTAAAGTTCGTATATTTTATATTTACCTGTTCATATACCTTCAGCTTCCTTTTTTTTTAAAGTAAAGAATACGAAACGGATTTGTTGCCCTGCCTCGAGCTTCGCATCACCAAAATGCGGTACAAGGCTTTTTTAACGCGCAAAGCGTTAAATTAACGTATCTAGGCTTGTAATCTCAGAATTCCAATAAATGTTTTATGTGTCGTATGTCACTTTCGCAGCCTTGGGTAAGCCTGTTAACGATTATTACGAAATCAGGGGTTGTTCGACCCATTATTACCGTTAGGAACGGACTAATAATTTATACGCCCCCGTTCTGGTAGTCCTAAAGCCGTGGGCTAAGGTCGTATTACGTATTCTCCGGATTTATAGTAAATTTTGACCGAACTTTCATAATTTCCTTTAGTAAAAATACAATGTTCGGGGCGCTTCGAAAAACAAACGCGGTGAAAAATAACTAAATACGTTGATACTTACTAGTAATAGGCGTTAACGAACGAACTAAGAAGTCGTCGGCTACTATTGCCGTTTAAAAATGGAGCTTGTATATATATTACATAAGCGAGTTTCACAAAATTATCGTACGTCGCCGTGAGAAGGGTAAAGTACCCCTTACGTCTTTACATAAGAGTATTCGTCATAAAATGTAAAACTACATCCTTATTAGCATTAATAACATCGATAGCGGTAATAACGTTAACGTTAATATAAAGGGGAAAGGTGACGGAAAAGATGGTAAAGACATGACGGCGTCGACCTCCCCCTCTTGTAATAGTAATTAAATACCTTTATGGTTGGGTCGATGTACCCGGTTATAATAATATTATTAATTTCTTTGAAAAAATAGTTTCTAGAATATGATTTGAAATATATAATATAAAAGAGGTAATATATTAAAAAGAATACGATATTGTAAACTGAAATAAAATAGAGCAAATAATAAGATTCCTAATAAGGTTAAAGTACGTAAAATAAAAGGTAAAAATACGTTAAAAGTCATTCGAAATCGTATACTCGAATCGATAAAAATAATCGTGTTGTGCTATATGTATGTACAAATATGTAGTGGTATTCCGGTCTGTATTTGAAGTTGAAGACGAAGTAATAAGGAATTTACCAGAGAATGTATAACAATAATTACTTATTATAAGGATAACTCATGAGAAGAGAAGGCGCAATCATGAGTAGGTAGCCTCGTGAGAAGGCATGAGATGACCAGGCTTGTACACAAATAATACAAGCACCCACTCCTCCTCTACAATACAACAAATGCCGAAGGGTCATAAAGAAACAATGATATTCTCGTCATTCTACCAGTCCGGTAAGTTACATTTCCATTATTTCTCTTAAAGGCCTTAATTAATTCCGGGAAATTCAATTTTAATATTGGTTTCTATTCGTTATTACGAGCTGTAAAGCATTTTCATTTAAAAAGATATTAAATTTGATCCTCTTTAAGGCGGTGTCGATCCAATCGTTTAGCTAATTTACGTTTCAATTTCTTATTTTCAACATCTAATTAGTCGTTATCGTATTTAACTAGCTTAGGCGATAGCGTAATTCTGTTAAATAGATCGTTTATTGGGTTTTGGTAAGGTAATAAATAAGCAATGATAATAGTTGGGTAAAATCGTAAAATTGGTGGGAAATCTTAACGTAAAAGCCAAATTATTAATCTTTTTTACAATTGTATATGTCACTATACTCGGCGGTGACAATTTTCCTATATTGTATAGTGGTTTGTAGGCTTTTCCCAGCTTTAGCCCCACTTTATCGCCTATAGAAAATTTATGTCAACGATGATTCTAATCGTATCGTTTTTTTTCCTTAGTAGCCATAATATCCATCGTTAATTATATATCTCGTCGCAAATTTTCCTGCATAAAACGAATTTCTGTTTGTCGGCGAGGTAAAATTATTATGAGAACATCCACTGGTACCGTAAATTTAAATCCAAACAAATACTTATATTGACTAGCTTTCAAGTTACGTATGTAAGCATTGTTAAGGTTTCATTATAAGGCCGGTATAATATCCACCTAATATTATTTAGGATATTTTATGACAAAGTAGCATAATGTTAATTTAACTAACTAATTTTGTCTTTCTGCTCACCCATCCGTTTATAGATAATAGGCTGTCGTTATTATCAAATGCGTTGTAAATCCTTTTTATAAACTTTGCCAGAAAACTAATACAAACTTGATATCTTTATCCGAGATGATCTGTCGTGAACAAAGCTAGTTGTATAATAGAAATTATCGAACTAAAATAGTTTCCTAATCTTCAGTCTTATATGTTGTATGGCTAGAAATTAGAAGAGTTAGCTTGAATATTTTACATTTAATAGGTATCATAGTATCGAAAGATTCCCTATCAGGTAAAATCTAAAGTGTGCCTTTAAAATGCACTATTAGCAATACGATTACAAAGTCTATGCAAATCGTATAAATTGGGTTTTAAAGTACTTAAATAGTTTTGAGGCTACCAAGTAGTTTCTGATAGTTGTTATGTAACTATCTATAATATATGCAATTCTTAACATATGCTTTTACAAGCTTTCGTTTTCAACTAAAATATACTTCGTCTGTGGTAGCTATTATTCTCTTGGGTCCAAAATGGTGTTTTTTATCGTGTGCCTCGGCGAGAAGCTCCTATATGAGTGTTGTGGAAACTACAAGCCTTTTATAACCGATCGCGTCGCGATTATATAACAAATGATTAACTAATCAAAATGAGTGTCCAAGTTTAAAAGTATTAAGAGATATATCTTTATTGTTTTTATTATTTACAAGATCTTATAGAATTCTCCGTCAGATAACATCCTTATAAAAACCAATCCAAAAATGAAGTCGTATATCGTCGGGTATCTGCGCCTTAACAAGGTGTATTATCTAACATTTATTAACCGTTGGTAAGTTATTAAAGATTTAATCGAATACTAATATATTAGTCTTATAAGTTTATCGGTCCTTATCAAAAAGCAACCGAACAAAGGTATTTGGTACCAAATTAAGGCATCCTAACAAGTAAATTATATTTAACGAATATAAATTAAGGTAAATTAACACGTTAACCAGTCGTTGATTTTTTACATTCGTAAATATTGCATTTAACGAAGCTTGATTTTCAATACCTCTAGTAGCTTTATGATCGGTAAAAATAATAATTGGTAAAGGGTTATTAATTAAGGTTATTTGCAAACGTTTATATACCTACATAAGATATGTAACCTTCTATTTTAAAAGACTATAGTCAAGTTTAGCTCGAGTTAATTGACGACTTAAAAACACTACTAATTAGATAACAGTTATTGAAATAAATTGACTTCTTTGCCAAATATAGCCTGTTTTTAATTAAAAAAGCATAAACCAAATTCTCGTTGAAAACTTCTATCAATTTAAAGAAAAAGTTAACGTATTGAATTTAAGTAGTATAACTTAAGCCATTCATACAAATAAGCTTGTATAGCCTTAAAAGACTGCTATTATTTAGTTGTAGGCTAGATAAGAGTAGATTACGTATAACGTAATTTTTTCCCTTAGTTACCGATTTCGAGATATCCTTATTTTCTTCCCTATACCAATAAGTCTTTTTTATATTCCTAAAGTAGGCCTGCCAATTGAGCGTAATAGGGTATTGTTGGCCTTAAAACCCTTGTTTCCACCAGGTACATCTCGAGGGATTCTAAGTTATAAGGAAAGGAAAGATTTCGAACGCTTTGAGTTCTCTCCTTAGTGATTGAAAGTCCGAAAGCGTCCACGTAAAATCCCAAAAATTCCACTGATTAAAAGTAAGCATTTCCTTCGCATTCTGCGATGGTTCCCAAACGAGTATGCTTAGTGAGACGCACTACCTCAGTGGTAGGATTGTGAATTTGTATTAGATGAGAAGTAATAGCGTCGATCAAAGTATTAAGAAGACATGGAAACTGAGCTGTGAATAAAAAAGATCTGCCCCTATGAAGGGCAATATACTCAATTACAACGTATATCGTTTGTAAAGGTTGAATAACGAAATGAAGGTTGGAAGTAACCTTACGAATCACAAGTTGTATGATTACATTATATATTGAAAAAGGGATCTTGTAGTAGCTGTTTTTGAAATAAATCATATTCCTTGACATTAGCATATTTGTGTTACGAAGCTTCATCCAATGTTTTATTAATAAAACGCCCGTATCTAGGCGATCGATAAGCCAAGCTTTAGCTGTCTCCAATAATAGAGTAAAAGTGCCGTTAAACTTATGTCTAAGGGTATAAAATATCTAGTATGCCTTATTGGTAAAGCGAATAAAAGGACCTATTACTCCGCTAATAGTTTCGCGTTTAACTTTAGAGACTTTCATTGTAATAAAATCGGGAAAGTTTATATTTAACCAAACTTTAAACACGAAATCTTTTCTAACACGTGTATTAAGATAAAATGTATAATTTTTGTTTATAGGGTTTACTCGTAGGGCAATTTATAGGAAGTAATAATCACTTATAAAGAATGTCACTTTCTTGTTGATAGGCTTAGCTATAATAATTTTAAGATTATCCGTATCATTTACGATGCTATTGATGCTAGTTATAGGTTACATAAGATATAACTGTCGTATACACCTTTTTATATCGTTAAAAAAGCCTTTTTTTCCGGGTACAAACCTTTAAATACTTAAATAAAGCATTACGCGAGCCGTAATTCTTATTATAATACATATAAGTATGTCGGGTAAAAGGCGTATGGGTATGCTTTATTATATAACCCACCTTATTGCCCGAGTAATACGAGCTTGTTTTTGAGAGCATTCATAAGTAATTAAAATAGTCCTGATTTAAATGGTTAATATCGTTTAATTTAAACTATATATTATTGACTTTGTGTTTGCGATTACGTTCGTGATTTCGATTTCGATTATTACGAAAACGGTGTTTATTACGTTTTCTCTTGTTAAGATTACATTTTCGTTTATCACAACCATAGTTTCGGTCGGCATGCTTGCGAGGACGATAATCATATCGTTTGCGATTGTATTCCTGCGATGGGCGTTTTTCGTACCTTTTAGCGTTATTTTCGGGCTTATGGGACTGATCGTTCCAAAGAGGTTGGTACTCGTCTTTCCGAAAATATCGCGAATCGTACCTTTCGCATATATCTTTCGACGAAGGCTAATAGTTAGGATAACATCGAATTGCTATTACTCGCAATACGGGTTTCGACTTTTATACTTGAGCTAAATATTCCTTTATAATTTGCCTACGATGTGGAGGCAGTAAATATTGTTAAATACCCAGGTCTAATAAGGATTAAATGTTGATTATGACGTCATACCAATTATTATTATAGCGATCTAGTATATCTATAGCTTTTACGTATCGTATTTTGGTTTATATATATTTACATAACTTATATTTATCGTTTAACAGGTCTCGTAACAAGAATTTGGCTTCCCTAAACTTTATGGTGGCTCGTTAAGGGTTTATGGCAAAACGGTCAACAAAAATATACATAATATAGGTGAGTCTACGACGAGATATTTTGCGATGTTTGTAAAAAGTGACCTCAGTATTTTATTAGTATATAGCCTATCCCTGTAGTAAAGTAAAACCATTTTTATGATCTGTCTCTTTAAATCTGAAAAGGTATTTACGAAAGTATCTAAACATTACTAAAAACTTTACATGTTAGTAAAGACTACATCTTTACCCACTGTAATAATATCTATATCCTAAAAATCAGGATATTTGAGGTTAAATACTCCAATCCTTTTACGTTTTAAGCGGCGAGTGCTATTTGCCAAGTATTGAGTAGCTATCGTATTCCGGGTTTGGAAAGGATCGCGATGGTATCAAGAGGGTTTGCGGCGGTTGCGAGAAAGCTCGCGGCAAGGGGAATCGCGACGGTTGCAGGAAGGCTCGCAGCGGCGACGAAAAAAATCGCGGCGTTCGCGGCGTTCGCGAGAAGGTTCGCGGCGGCGGCTAAAAGAAGGCTCGCGGTGGCGGCGAGAGAACTTACGTTTCTTCCCTTTGCGTGGGCAATGGCGGCTGCCCTCAGAAGTGTCCGAGGAGATTATGAAAATAGGAGAAGGTTGGTGATAATGGTGGCGAAAAGAGAGTTCGCGGTTATAAGAATGGCGACTCTTAACTATTAAGCTATCGAGGCGCCTTATGATCGCGTTATAGTCCGCATGTCTCGTAGTATCACGTTCTTTAAACTTGCGACGCAGGTTGGCCAGGAGTTTCACAGATTGAACATTGCTAATAGGACCTGTTGCTGAAGATACCACTCCTGACTTCATAGTAGTAAGAGGTATAGATAAAAAATTGTCTAAAGGAATATAATAACGTAAGCCGGTAAACTAAGATAAAAGTAAAGATAAATGTATATGCGTAGGCGAAAGTGGAGCTTCTAGTGGAAGTAAAGAGAAAGTAATAGTTAACTTTAGCATAAAAGGTATATTTTTTTTGTACGAGTTGGCTGGCGCTTATGGCGAGGATTTTTAGGCTTATTCGGTTGTTTAATGCTTAGCGTTTTTAGCTTTCACTGGCTTATATATCAAGATTAAAGACTCGTATACTAAGCTTAACGAAGATGAAGTAAGGTAGAAGTAAAGGAAGAGGAAAATAGAGAAAGTTTTTTTTTTGTGGCAAAGTTTTATGGTTATAGGTTTGTGTGGATAACTTTTCAATTACTTTATAGTAAGTAATTAGTCTGGTTCCAAGAAGAATCTTTGCTTATAGCTACCATTTATTATGCTATGTATATGTACGAACGTATGGGGGTATTTTGGTCTGTATTTGAAGTTAAAGACTAAGTAATAAGGAATCTACCAGAGTATGCATAACAATAAGTATTCATGAGAAGGATGACTTATGAGAAGAGAAGGCGTACTCATGAGTAGGCAGTCTCATGAAAAGGTACAAGACGACCAGGCTTGTACACAAACAATACAAGCACCCTCTCCCCCTCCACAATACAACAAATCGTATCGAAGTTTAAGAACAAAACGTAACGATATGCCGAAAGTAACAATGAATGGTAAATCCAAATGAAGGGAAAACAAAATGGAAAAAACGATAAGGTCGAGGTATGTATAATGATCTAAATGCCCGTGAGTATATAGAAGATGTCAGAGGGTTTATGTTAGCAGTAAGGTAGCAAAGATAATAAAGGTGCAATATCAAGAAGATATTTGTTCGTGCTGTAGGATGATCATTAGCCGTTAGGCTATTCAGATATGTAGACTAAATACTTAGATTGACAACTGTAAAGCTATGAAGGAAATACTATCTATGTGATGGCCGTTTCCTTATATCCTATGGCCTTCATACCATCTTTAGTACTGGACTGCTGAAGTCGCTGGTCGCTTCCTGCGGTCCTATGTAGTATCGACTGGACCACTCTTCGGTCCTTGCGGTCCCAACCCTAACCCTGGGTCCTTACATAAGAGATATCCCCACTTGATGTGTTGGATATCAAGCTTCTGATGGCGCAGCTAGCCGCTAGCCTGTTCCATGGTCTGCAGTTAGTCCTTGGATTATAACAGTATATAAAATAAAAAATAGCAGAATATTGGGAACGACGCGAAATGATAAGGTTAAACAAAGGTATAAATCGAAAAGCGATGCAGATAACGAAACTCGGACTGTTTTAAATCGGTAAAAGTAATATAATAACCTATTAAGATCGTAAAACCTTTCTAGCTATATTGATAAATAGTGTGCTTATCGATATAAGTGTCTCTAATACTCTGTTCGGGTTAACTTTGGTTATTACATCTGTTAAATTTAATTAACCATAGATTTATTTTATTCCTTCGTTTTTATGGCGTTCGTAAAACTTACGTAAAGCTATAATATCGATTATTAACCGCTTTTCATTTGTAATACCCAACTTAACTAGGCATTTATAAAGCAAAAAAATGTTGATATATATAATAAAAAAAATAAAACGTAAACTAAAGTAAGTAATAATTATCCGGATCGTTATTATAATGGTAATATCTGAATCGAAACATTTAACCATATTATAGATTTCTAAAGTAAAAACGTTTTTCTTAACCTTTTTTCATTTATAAAGTTCTAATAAATAATATTTTTATGGAACGTAAAACCGTTCCAAGTTGATATTTCGTTATCGAAAACTAAAATAAAGACTATTTACGAATTATAGTCGTTGTTATCAACGAAAAAGACGTTAGTAAAATCGAATAGCTTCGCAATACGTATATCTAACGACAAAAACTATAAACCGCGTTTTGGATTATATATTTACCACAAAAGACACTTGTTAAGCTCCTTATATATATCTTCCGTCGGGTTGATTTAACGTTACGCGGCGACTGCAAGGTGAAATACCACCTTTAGTTATACCATAAAAGCAACTTAAACGCCAATTACACGTTGATATCTGTATTCGTCGACCCGTTTTACGCTATCTAAAATGATAAAGGTAACTTTTTCTAACTACCTCTTTTACGTGAAGTTCCAAACTCTGTTTCGAAAAGTAACTGTAGCGTTATTAAAATCAATTATATAATTATTCATTAGGTACGTTTCAGGTTTCGGTTTTATGCCGGCTTTCAAAAGTTTCATCTTTTTAAACGCAGAAAACGAGGCGTAACATAACGTTAAAATATCGTTTATTTACATACCCGTTAGTAAAAAGCTTTCCAAATGAGCAATTAATACTAATAGTTATAGGTCGAAGTTAAAGTTAATTATTCCGAACCGTTGCTTATAATATTGTTAATAGGTGTTATACCAATAAATACAGGCTTTAATTAAGCCATAAAATGGTTTTATAATACGTAAAATCGTCTTAAACGGGGAGTATTTTTTAAGATCTTTTCGCATATCAGTGTAAATTTGTTGTTTCAACCGTTTTTTTAAATAAGTGTATACCTATGTAATGTTTTCAAGCTCGACATATAAGTTATAGAATACGTTGAAAAAAAGCCGCGAATACAAAAATCAAGTGAAAGTTAACTCGTTATAATATAGGCGATTAATTATAATATTTCTTTTGCCTTCATAATTATATTTTTAAACAATTAGGCGGGTTTTTTCGTAAGGTTTTCCGGTTTTATCCTTAACCTCGTAAACTAAACGGGTTGGAAATCTTTTCTAAGTATCGTAAATAATTGGGTCGAAACATTGAAAACGAAATACGCCTTAGTCGATTAAGACTAAAATCTCTATCTAGGTAAATTACTCAAACGGAGTACTTAAGGTAGTAATAATACCCTTATAATAAAGTTTTAAGTTTAATTCGCGGTTTATTATTTCCTTTTCGTAATAAAGGAGTTTGTAATAAAGTTTTTATGGTGTTTTCTAATTTTCGAATCGAGGGGGCGCCTTTAACGGCAAAATACTAATAGGGTTAGTATATACGGTCGCTTTTATCTAGTGAAAACGGGCCGGATACGTAATTCGAAGGGTAAATTATATTTAGTATGGGTTTGAATCCGTCGTCACAAGGGGTATATCATTCGCGGTTTTATTCGTTTTACGATTCCGGGTCGATTCATTTTATCTCTCTTTTATATTCTCGTACCATTATCTAATGAAGAGAATTTGTACTTTTTAATAAATCTATTAATACTTCATGGGCGATTTTATTTATACTTCGTTTTTCCAACCAAAACTTAAGATTTCAATGGTAAATCCAAAACGCTAGTTTTACATGAGCTATTTCTTGTAGCCAACGCTTTAGATACGTCGTTCCTAACCCGTAAGGAACTTAATACTGCCATGGTCTTTACTATAACATTATCTCTTTACACTGTAAATAACGATAATGCGAAGTCTATATAAATCCTTAGGTAGGTACTAAAAACAAAAAGCGTAAAGATAATCTCACTTAGGCTAAATGTGTTATTACCGGCATTAACCGTTATTTAAAAAAATGGATTCCTTAAAACCAATACCTTTTAATTCCTTTGACAATACTGTATATGCTTCTTTAAGCGGTTCATAGTACCGTTTCCATTTTACAATACCCTATAAAGCTTCTACTAAGATTTGCTTATACTTGCTGTCGACTATCCGAACTTAGATATGCTACTCAGTAAAGTCGAAAGCGGTATTAACATTGTATATAATTTAATTTAGGGGCACTAAATCCATGTTAAGTTAATAGATAACTAACGAATCTTGATAATCCATAACGAAAACACTTCGTATAAATTGAACGACTTAAAATAATATTACTTCGTTGATAAAATAGAAAACCAATTAGCTATTGAAATATATAATTTTAATAATTACTTCTTAATCAAAACTACATCATTTTAAAAGCGAAATTTAAACCGTTGTAGAGGCTGTAAGTGTAATAGCACTTATAACAAAACTTTTCAATAGCTTTCAATACGTCTTTTCCTACATCCATATAACCTGTGGTATAAAACAGGTGCAAAAGACGTTTTGTAACTGGGTATCCGAATCTTCGGTATAAAATCCGTAATTCTAGCTATATTAAGTAAATAATTTAATCGTATGTCATTCATAGAAAAACCATAAGTAACCGAATTTAAGCCGGAACGATACAGATAAACTATCTAAAGTGCGGATAAGTTGGTAAGTCGTATTCCGAGCCTTAATTTCGAGCTTATTTATATTAGTTAATAAAAGAAAAGAAATATTTCAAAGTTTATTATGTGAAACTTAACCGGTTAGAAACGTGTATTTACAACGACCGTTTTAAGAACCGTTGTTTTGTCTTTACCAAATAGGATTTTTCGGTATTTTCTTATTCGGTTTAATTAAAACTTCGGAAAGTTCGCCGCAAACGCGTCGAATTGCCGTTTTCCAGCCTTCAAGATTTCAGTCATACTAATATTAGACATAATTCCTTAAAACCGGTTGCCGTATCTGTTAAAAAACGTAAATTTCGATGTTACATGGGTATCAAACACTCTATTTATGCAGTCTAGGCTTATACTATTTATAAAGAAGGCGTCTTATAGGATGGTAAAAATACGTTAGTCGTTTTCGTTGTTTGAGATTAGCAGATAATTATTATTACCTTCAAAGTTTTTTTCTCCGGATGTATATTCGTAAGGGTAGGTGTTAAAGCTATTATCTATACCTTCGTATTCAGCTACGTATATTATAAAGTTAGCTTTTATCCGGTCTTCAAATATAGAGTCGGGTTAAAACTATCGTTTAGTCTGAATTTACTCATAAGCAGGGTAATTAGTAAACTAATGGTCGATTTTACCGTATACGATGTACTGTTTTTATAAATCCGCGGGGCTCTATATATGTTTTCGCAAGTATTACTATAGCCGTGATATGTTTCGCCAATTTTCGAACGATCGTTATTATCCCTTATTATTAAGGTTACCTCCTTAATACTTATACCTTAAGCGCTAGTTCTACTTTAGTTGAACTTTAAATCTTCGATACAAAATGTAGTAGATAATTTCGGCGAGGTTTACTTGAATAATTTGACTTTCCCCTTTGGTTTTATCAGCTATAAATAATGATACGAGGTTGACCTAACGACGTATAAATGTTTTAAACAATAATTCAAAGCTGATATAAAAAGCTTTTAAATCTTTTATTAATTTAAAAAGTGTAAGGTCGAAGTTCGGGTTTCCGCGACATACCTTTATGGATATCAAGATAAACGATTTATCCCCCGTATATTCCGATTAAGAGGTTACTTAACACTTTCGAAACTTAATTTACAAGGCGTTAAGGATATCCTATCAATTTTTATCGGTATTTTCCTATTATTTTTTCACGCATTTTGAAGTTATATTAATTCAATCTTTATCGTAAAATTCGTAATTAATTTCCTTATATAAATAGGATTTAAAGAGGTTGTAGCACTTTATAAAAGTATATATCTACGTAAAGTAATATACATACTATTTGTTAACATGAACAAATAGTATACCGGGTAAAATAATATAAAATTAGGATGGTTTAATATTTAGTCCCTCATATATGTTGAACATAACCCGTATTTCATTATTAAATATATCGTACGGTTTACAGCTATAATTTTTTTTCTTATCCTTAATCCTAAATAATTTTATAAGATTTATAAAATCGCTTTTATTAGTCAGAAAGCGATGCGGTAAAAGGTTTCAGTTAAGGTCATGGTTAACAAGCATTAGTCCATAAAGAACATATTAGCGTTTTACGCCGCTCTTTAATTCCAAAAGCGGGGCGTTTTCTCTATTTGGGCTAATTTTTTCCTAGTTAATCTAGTTATTAACAATAATATAAGTATGGTCTTATTTCGGTTTCAGTCCGAAACTACGTTCCGGAAAAAGTTCGTATTCAACCTTCGTTATAAATAATTATTATGGTGCCTTCTTTTCTTTCGTTTATTCCTCTGATTCTATTTCCACTTCGCGGTGAGTATTGAACCTTAATAAAGACCGTATTCACATTTACAGTAGCTTTTTCTATCCCTAACCCGTTATTTTAAATAAGCGTTCCCAATGTTTCTCTAACTAATATCCCTTTACAAATTTTACGTTTATCACTTTGTCGTTTATCTATTTCGTTATTTATATAAATTAAACTATTACAATCAAGGCTTTCACAATTTAGCTATTCATTTTCACCGGTTATATCAATATCGTTACTTTGTAATTACTTTCGTAATATCTTCAAAATCTTGCTATTAACAATAAGTCATATATTCGGTATCCAATTTGTAAAATCCTCTTTAAAATCGTTGAATACGTTTCATCCCTCGATTTCGCCGCTATAGTAATTAAAGATTATGTTAATTATATACTTATTTAACACATAAGGGTCTAAATCTTCCACTAATACCATGATTTTGTTATTTCATAGATTGAAATTCAAGTGCTTCAGAATATTACTGCGAAAAAACGTATAAGTAAAAAGATATTTCATATATTCGTCAGCTTTTGCTAAATCCATTACTGGTAGTACTATCGTATAGTTAGGTAAGTAGTCTGTTTGTAAAATCAATATTTAAAACGACGTAAATTAGTGATTTCGCGTCTTGATTGAGTGTGTTCATAACTTAAAGGAAATGTATAAAAGTGGAAATACAAAGGAAATAAGGTTTCTAATGCTTTCAAATAACAATAAATTTCAAATAATACGTAAAAAAAACGTCACCACAGCCCAATTAAACTTTTCAAATAGAATCCATTAACGCTTAATAACGCTATACTAGCCAAACGGCAAGAAAATATCAAACGTCATAAGTACCAAAATTGGTATATATAGGGCGAGGAAACTTTAAAAAAATAAGGTAAAAGTGAAAAGGAAGATAGGGCAAATATAAGAAAAGAGGAAAAGAAATATGGGTGTAGGGAGGTATTCTAGGTGATCTAGTGCGTGGGATTTAACGAGTGGTCCAGATTATTATTTTATAGCTGCTCTTATTAGGGCGAGCGGTTTAATTGCTTTGTTTTTAACCGCTTTTAAATTAAACGAATGGTTTTGTTGTTATATTCGCAACCATTTTCTAATTAAACAAACGGTTTAGATATTATATCTGTAACCGTTCCTGAATTTTTCAAATGGTGTGGATTATTGAATTCAAATCGAATAGGTTTTAACAAAGGGTTCTAAAACTTAGTGGTTTTGGCTTACATAACCTGATACGTAATGGAAGGCTTTACAAAAAGTGTCCGGGTACTTTCAAAACGCCAATACAAGTTAACGGTTAACTTAATGAGGCTTTTTAGTAAATAAGGCACCAACTTAATTAATAATATCGTACTAAAATGTTTTTTTAAAAGTCACTTTAGATCTTACAATCTTGCTATACTTTGAGTTTCTCGGCGCTTACGCGTAATTTTACACTCCCGTATAGTTATTATAAATCTTAGTAGTAAAAAATAAATAGTTAGGACCGTTATAATATTACGTTATTGGTATTTAACTAAGATTTATCTTTTTTTTCTTTAATTGTTTGTAATCGACATAATCAACTATTAATTAGTATTAGTAAGGTTTAAAACCTTTTCTTTACGTAAATTGAGTAAGTAAAAAAGGAATTAAAAATTAGTATTATAATAAAACGATAAATTATTAGGAAGGAGTATTTCAAAGAGTGTACGTCAGAAATAAGAGGTTATAAACCTTCCATCCTGGTAGTGGCCCCTTTACCATACGCTTTGGAATACCTAACCCAAACCGTTCCATACATTGCTATGCAGTTTAGAATAACCATTCCAGACCGTTCCATGTATTTTTGTGCGGTTTGAAATAATCATTCCAGACCGCTCCATATATGATACACTTTGCGTCTTGCAAGAGTGTAGCCTGCAGCGTGATACTTTATCGTGCACTCTGCAAGAAGACACCTTGTAATCCAGTGCACTGCCACTTAGCCTATGTATACTATCTATGAGGGTATATAGCAATATCCACAGTGTTATCATAATGGTAAGAAATAAACGTAATTAGCTAAAAAAGCCTTCGTAAGTAGTATTTGGGCATTATAAAGCGTATTCGAATTCGTTAACGCCCTTAATTGCTACCCGTACCTATTCGCGAAGTGTGGCTTCGCCAGCGTGTGCCTTCCTCATTACTTTTAATATAACATCAGCATGTTAATTATCTGATTAAGCACACTCATAGGTGTTTTCTCTTTTTTTTTCTTGGCTATTATCGTAAATCTCACGAAACGTATCAGATTTAGTAAAGAAAGTTAGGTAGTAGTCCTTGGCGTGCTCTATGAGGATTCCGGGGAACAATAAGTAAAAACCTAAAGGAGAAAGCTTTGTTTACTTGAAAATGTTCAGGAAAGGTATTATCTTAATGTAGAAAAGATTATAAGGCTTTCTATTATACTTTTCTATGTCGTTTAAAATCTTGGTGAAGGCCATAAACAACTTATAGTTAATATTAACTATCTTGACAGGTTTTAGGGAAAGGTTGCGATAGTCATTCCAATTGTAAATAGAATTTCCTAGTAATTTAAGCTTTAAATTTTCCGAGGTATAGTATTAAGTGTAATTATCAGTCGCCTAACACAAGGTATAAAATCTTATGGTAGGACCTATATTAGGTTTTCGAGCGTAGGTAAACCTGAAAAGGGAAAGTTTTTAAGGGGTTTGACGGCTCTAAGTAAAATATTAAGGGGGAAATGGTACCTGACAACTTTGAAAAATTTAACAATTTTACTTAATTAATCGGTGTATAACGTCAACGTCAATACCTCTGGCTATGTTAACGACCTTTATTTCACGCGTTTTGCTTCTTCTAAAGACGTATTTTGCTTTGTTATGTGAAAGTATTGCGTTACTGAATATGTTAATAGAGTCTTTATCGCCAGCGTGCAATAAGGCTTAATCTAGCTAAAAAAATAAAAAGGAGGCCTTTTAGATCGCGTATGAGGGTGTTAAGGTTTCTTAACATCTTTTCCTTTAAGCCCTAGGACTTGAGAGTATTATTTAAATGGTACCAATTTAACGAGGGTTTTTACCAGCTTAATGAAGCTTTTTTTGGCACATAAATCCCTTGGCGTTTAAATTTAGCTTTTGGTTTAGACTTAATAGTCTTTTAAGCTTCCTTCCACATGTTAACAGTCCAGTCGTCGAAAAACTCGCGATTCTTGTAAAAAACGTGGTTAGAGTCTTTACTTCTATTATTTTTTAAGATAAAGAAGCCGACGAAGTTGGTTAGATACTTTTCAATTAATTTTTCATCAACGTCGTATCCCTGGAGGTCATAGTTGTAGTACTTGGCAAAAACTATTTCGAGGTTTTTGATTACTTCTTTCTAAGTAGAGTCGATAATAACATGAAATTGAGGACTTGCGGTAGCCATTTTAACTTTCTGGTTTGTGTAGAACGTGTAGAACGCGTAAGGCGAGGGAATTGGTGATTTTGGGCGTAGAGACTTGGTGTTTTGCCATGAAGTTGCGTGAAAATTGAGCGATTTAGTGTAGAATCGTGTGACATAGTTTTTTTCGGCGTAACTTGGTATTTTTGCTTAGAGTAGCGAACTTTATGATTAAACTGTCGTGGGGGAAGTGAAAAGAGTAAAGTAAGGGAAAAGATTTGGTGTAGAGGGTAAGGTCGAAGGTCGTTTGTTATTGATAAAGGTTGTTTGGTGTAGGGACTTGGTTGTTTTTGCAGTAGTAGCACTCGTAATATCATTAACCCAACCGTTTGTTAATGTATCGAATTTCGAGACTTCTTAAAGTCAATCTTAACGTCTTTAAGAAGGATCAATGAAGATTTCTTGGTATTTTAAATAGCGATACCATTGTTACCTCTAAACTACTGTAAAAACCAGCGCTGCAGTAGAGGTCCTTCGCAAGAATATTTCCTCTACCCTAGCCGTCATTTAACGTAGATTGTAACCGGAAAATAGCTTCTTATTCTACTTAGTCAATCTGTGCTTAACCTAATAAGTACTAATCAGTGTTGGCAGGTCTTTAAATTGTTGCAACGTTGTCGATTCGATTGATCGAAGTAATAGTATTATTGCATTTGTCAAGTAATGGATGTTTTGTTCTAGGTTTAGCAGACCGCTAGCCGGTCTATACAGTAATTTGTATGGATAATTGCTTGGCCCGTTTCCTAGAATGAAGTGCAGCGTACTGCACTCGACTTACACCCAATGCGGTAAGTTTATACAAAGCAATACACACAACTTGTAGTCCAGTATATTCAACTTTACTATAAGTAAAGTTGACCTACTGCACTGCATGTAATACTATTCCAACAATAGACCATATTTGTATAATTTTATATACGTATCACGTAAAAAAAGGTTAGATACTACTAGGCATTTCGAAAAAGGATTTCCACTTAATATAACTGTAAAAAGAAGTCCATTGCCCTGTACAACCTTTACTGATAGAACGGAAGCATAAAACGGAAACCAAAATAAAAAACTTTGCTAGGAATTGAACCTTAAGCTAGCTTTTTAATCAAAGCCTTAAGATACCCTACAGTTTAAAGAACCGTAAGGATATTAAAACTATAGCCTTAGTTGAGCCGTATTATGCGGCCATCTCAGTCCCTGATCGACACCTACTAGTATAGAGGATTTGATAACGGTTCTTAAAGAGTGAAAAACCTGTAAAACATATATACCTTAGTCGAAAACCCGTAACAAGTAGCCCGTTTACAAGTTACCTTTTTATCATAGACCGCGAATCCAACGAGTATAAAAGAACGTGAGATAGGGTACATTACTAAGATGGTAGTATGCTGTAAAAAGTTGTCTATAGATATCGAAAAAAAGGTATCCAGAGTAAAGTCGAAGGCCCCATTAAGAGGGTGGGGTGTTGATGTAAGTGGTAGCGACTTGAAAATAAAGAAATGGATAAATAAATATAACTGTCAAGTATAAAAGTTTATAATAAAGATCTTTAAAAATTTAAAGCGTAAAAGGAATCAAACTTGTATTATAATGAAAGTTTAAGTCTAAAGAGCCACGTTGGCATTAGTAATGAGGGACAGAATCGTTGGTTATAAGGGATGTTTTCTGGATACAATGTTGCTCTGGCGGTGCACCAGGCCGACAACAATCTCTAGAGCCAAAAAGGGGTCACCGGAAAATAACCAAGTGGTGACATAGCCTATTAGTGATATTATGGTGGAATAGGATATATGCAAGGTAATAGTGTTGAGAGCGGCTGGATCTGAATTTTTTTCTTAGAAGTGGGTATTATTAAGATTTATAGTATATGCTCATTACCTTTCTTAAAAGAGTAGTCCATGCACTTATACCAAGAGAGTTGACGTAAGGTCGAAGAGGAAATTATAAGTAATAACGAATAAGTTATTTTGCAATACGTTTTTATTAACGATTATTATAAAAAATCAATTTGTAATGATAGGTTAATATTACTCACAAAAAAGGCGGTTGCGAAAATCATTATCTTTATTGGTAGACTTTGGCTATGATAGGCTTTTAGACGTTGCAACGTTGTCTAATCGATTGGTAAAAGTAACAGTATTATTGCAATAGTTAAGTGGTAGATATATTTTTCTAGGTTTGACAGACTGCTAGACAGTTTGTATAGTAATTTTTATGACCAGTTGCTTAGGCCGTGCGTTAGTCCAAATGGGGCACTCCACTTATAGTGAGTATAGTCAAATTTACCTAAAGTAAAGTTGACTTACTGTATTACAATTAATATCATGTTAATACTAGCGGCTTTGTATTTTATACGCGTATGCTAGTGTGGTCGACCAAAATTTTTCAGTTGCTACTGAATTACATCCTTGCTAACTAGCTAGATCCCTGTCAATTCCAGTTGACTTTCGCACCCAAATTAACCCTAATTATCTTTATTTTCCTCACTGTTTCAAGTTCCAACTTTACCAATTCCCGTATACGAGTTTTCCACTACGAACTTGTGCGTATTAACCCATTTCCGCCATTCGCCGTTTTAACCCACATGGGTTAATAAGGCCACTAATACCCCTAATACCATTAGCTATCTTAATCAACATGAGTAAAACCTCCTTTTAATCATGATTGACCTACGTAGGTTTATTAACTTACTACTTCTTTTGATTTAACCGTGATTCTTAAAAAAGTTGCTTTTGCTATTCCTTTATCTTTTTTTTTTTTTTTTTTTTTTTTAGTTTGGCAACACATCTTCAGTTACTGATATATTATTTAGCTTTGTTAGTTGACCTGTTAATATAGTTTTCGATACATATAGTTATTTCATTAACGTTTATAAACCTCTTTAGTGCGTCGTTTGACGATGCCTTCGTTATAATATTAGTATAATTATCCTTTCTATAGATTTATTGGAACTCTATGATTTCCTTATCTTCGTAAACTTTATGAAGTGTTATTACATCGATTATTAGGCGCTTTTCACTAGTAATTTTAAGCTTTAAAAGACATTCGAATAGGCTTTTTGAGCCGGTATAAATTACAACCAGAATAGAGGGAATATTCAGTTGCTTGCTGAAAACGTTAAGAGGTTTTCATAATATTATGCTTATGTTAAATTATCTATTATATCGTAGATCTTTAAAGGTAATGTACTTCGTTTAATCATTTTGTATTTAACAGAAGCTTAGTAAATTAGGTTATTGATAACATTAAACTGTGGTTTTAGCCTATTTTTATTGCTAAAAAGTATTAGGAAGTCGATTTATTAGTATAAATTGGTGCTTTTTGTCAAGGAATAGTATATGAAGATTATTATCTTAACTTTTGACAAGTTAATTGGAATTATATTTATTACCTAGTTCAAGCTTCGTATTTATTATTTAAATCTTTCATTTGAACGGTTAAAGCTTTCATCCATTTTGGTTTATATTTATGCTGTAATCGATTAGTTGTAAATTTTTTGGGGTTGGTATAAGGTAACAATATCGCTACTATAATCACGGTGTTTTAGGTACCGTTGGGTTTTAGTTACGTTAGTTTTGTTAATTATAGCTAAGTTAGTGCCCTGGCCTTTTGGAGGAAACTGAAATTAGTATTAACATTAAGCATTTTTATTGAATATCTGTTGAGATTGAATTGATTATTCTCTGTTAAATTTATTATTAGTTTGTAATTACAAAACTTAAAGTCATTAATCGCCTATTATTCCAATATTATAAAGCTAGTAATTACGAGAAAAAGAGTATCTTTGGTTTGTATACCTATTAAGCTGAAATCCTTTTCTTATATTATTAGTAAATATAGGTTGTATATTCAAAATTTTATGCTTAGCTTTAATTCAAAATGCAATTAGTAATTTATGAATGAATTGACGTCTTTTTTAGCTAGTTTTTATAGTAGCTTAACCTATCGTATTACCATACCTAAAGGATATATAATACGTAATTCGTGTGGTAATTTTAATAATACAATCCATTGTAAATCGGTTACTCAATATTTATATACTTGCGTTATATCGTAGCTATGAAAAATAATTTTCCTCTTAAAACCTTCAAATCCCCCTTTCCACTTAACACTTTAATCAGAATTATTAAAACCCTTAAAAACATTTCCATAGAAGGTTTGCCTATACGCGAAAGCCTATCTTAGGTCCTACTACAGGAATTTACCCCTTGGATTAGGCGACTGGTAATCACCTTTAACACCGTGTTTCGAAAGCTTTAAAACTTGAATTGTTAAGAAACACCATTCATTGAAACTGGAATAACTATCGCAACCTGTCTCCAAGACTTATTAAGATGGTTAACATTAACTATAAGCTTCTTACAGACTTCTTCAGAATCTAAAACAATATAAAGAAATATAATGGAAAGCTCTATAACCTTTTCGACATGCAGATAATATTATTATTAAATATCTATAAGTAGGTGGAGGTTCCCCCTTTTGGTTTTTACTCACTATTCTCCGAAATCCTTACAGGGCTCGCCAGGAAATATTACCTGACCCTCCTCACTCGAGCTACCACGTTTCGCAAAGTTTATAATAGCATGAAAAACTACTTCGAACACGGGGTCTACTTCGTCTAATACTATATATAATAGGTTATTACACGGTAAATTATATTGATATCGAAAAAAAAAGAATAAACAATAAATATGCTAAACCAAATGCTTAACAAGTTGATATTGTATTAACAAGTGATAGGAAAAGCCCACGTTAGCGAAGATATATTTCGCGAGTCAGTATAAACAGTAGTTATGAGTGTTAAAGAGTTTTAATACGCATTATAACGCGCAAATAACACTTGCAAAGTTTTTTTTATTAGTTACGTTCCTTATTTGCCACTGTAATAACACGTATATCAAACTCGCTTAATATGTACCCTTGAACCAGCAGTTTCTCTAATGTCAATGGGAAAGATTTTACGGTAGTTAATTACATCAACCGTAAATACGGTTACGAGTACTCTTAATGCCCAAAGTCTGGCCTATCGATTATAAACTGGAGGTAACAACTATTTTAATACCAATAGTGTCAAAATTTAAACGGATTTACTAACAGTGAATACTATCGTCGTAATATTAGTAAAAGATATTAAATTTGTGGTAAGCCTAGCAATTAGTTTAATCGATACCCCTTCGCCGAGTACCAAAAAAAAGAGATATATTACATCCAATACCCTAACACCTTTGAACAAGATTATATGGATTAAATCAAAGACTTCGAAAGCAATAAGCAAATTAATGATGATAATACCCTCAAACAAATCGAATAGTATAAATATACTGTTTTTAACGCGGCCTAATTACTAGCTGACTACGTATTCCTATACCATTCAAGTGGTAAAAACCCTTACCTTTACCTTAATCAAGCTCTTACCCCTTTAAACACTTTTCATCTTCGAGATAGTTATGCGAACCATACTTTTTAAGGTATTATGCTAGATATAAGGACAGCAAAGTACTTAACAAGAGGATTTTCGTAATACGTGGCACTATAAATGGAAAACAATTTATTTACTAAAATCAATCGTCATAATATTATCAAGGTAAAAGTTAAGTTTAAACAGGCAAATAACTATCATTATTATGAGTCATAGTAGTTCAAATTATTGTAGGAGCGATTACGTTTTACATATTCAATTCCTTTACCCCTTTCATTTTTTGTTACAAGGATATAAAGCCTTTTGACATCAACATCAACGTTAACTTTAACGAGCTAGTCTAAAACGGTCAAAGGTTTCCACTTGCCTTTGAATAGGGGTACTTATGGTTTTATTTTTAAGGTATTAAATTAGTGAGATTAGACCTAAACGAGCTCAAAATACGTTAATTACACCGTAGTTTCAATTATCTAGTCATTAACAAGCTATAAAAAGTTCTAAAGTTTTAAGATTTGAAAATGAGGAATAATTTACCTTAAAATCTATTAAAAAACTTTGTTATAATTACTAAACATATACCTTAGCCCTCTGAAGATTTAAGTTTGTACTAAAATAAGATGAAGATTTCATTTACAATGTTCCTATTAATATATTTTATTTGGATAATAAGCCTGTTTCTATATCGCTAACTTTGTAACTTCTGTTTATGGATTAAGTTTTTATAGTTTTTTTCGACAAAGGATACGCCGAAAATATTAAGAATATTGTAAATGAATACGTATATAGGCCTTCTTAAAGTCTTCGTTTAAAATGCCGGTACCATTTTTTCGGAGGCTGAGTTTTGAGTAAATGCCAAAATAATGGGTATTTAGTATAAACAGGTGCTTATAAAAGCTTACTAGAGTATTGGAAAGATAGAAATAGTATACGCCCTACTTCGCCGAGCATATAATATCCTTATGTTGGAAATTGAAAGTTTTATGGATTCGGAGGCACGCCTTTAAAAAACGGTAAAGAACTTGTATAATACTATTAGACCTAATAGCCTAGTACTAACGCTGTTGGTTTTTGGAACGTACCTACGCCTAAATAATGAATCTCCGTTATTAATAGGTACCTAAAAGTATGTTATGGCTTACGACAAAGTTTTAAGGGAATTACAAAGGGAGTCGACACGCCGCCAGGTTAATAACGCCCTTAATACTAGGAATGGCCTTATAATAATCGATGTACTTGTTTTGTTATTACAAAGTAAATGTGGCAGGAGTCGTGCAAATAGCAAGCCTGTATAAGATTTTAAGTAACTTAAACTTTAAAGTAGTTGTTAAAACTATTAACGGTTTTGTATCTTTTATAACCACTTAGGTTAAGTCTTTTATTATAGTTACTAACGATAAAAACAATTAAGCCAAACGACCAAGCTAATACAAAATTTCTTTACCCGTTATCGATAAGCTAATGAAACGCCACTGGCGCGAACGACCCCCGAAAAAGAGGAGTGTTAAAAAGAAGGAATATATACTAGGTTATATTTACAATACTACTCAAGTGAGTAGAAAAGAGAAAGACAACGAAAATTTGGTACTAAAGCTTCTAGTATAGGAAATTATTAAAATATTCGGAGAAAGTTTCAAGGAAAGTGATAGGGTCGAGATTAATGGTTTATTAACTCAAGGGGTTTTATAATTTATGTAGAAGGCTGATTTTAATTTTTAAAACTCTAATATTACGATTTTCAGGTCGAGGATTATCCACGAGGTTAAAGGTAAAACTACGGTGTGGCTTTACAAAAAGTTAAGTTTAATCGTTTAAAGATACAGTAATAAAGTTCAAGACTGGATCTATATATAGTCATTAACACTTTAAAGGATTAGCTAGCGTTTAGTGATTACTTTAGTAATGAACTTGTTGAATAAGACTAAATGTAAGTTTATATTGAATAGTTATAATATAATGTAGGCTTACTCGTAGTTAGTAAGAGATTAATAACGAATCGTATTGCTAAACCTATTACAGGAAGTAAGTAATATTTACCCTTCAAGGAAGGTAATACGATACATTAAGCTATTATACGGACTAGTTAAAGCAAGCGTCCATTAGTTCCTAACTTATTAATCGCACATTAAATTACAATTAGTTATAGATTTTTCTTTAATATACGACCCGTATTTATTGGTAACGTAAGAAAAGGACTTTGGTTTAATAGATATATAAACTAACGATACCTTTTTAGTAAAAACGTTTAGCTTTATAACATTGGAATAATAAGCTAGTAAGGACTTTAAATTCTGAAATTATAAGCTGGTAACGACGTTAGTAACGTGTAATTGGATTAACTTTAACAGATAGTTAATCCGTATATTTAGTATTAATATTAGCTTTAGTTTTTCCCAAAACAGTTAGGGTATTTATTTATTTATAATCGACAAGATTAATGTAACTAAGGCCTAGCAGTACTTAAAACAGCGTGCCTGTAGTAGCTATATTACCACCTTGTATCAATTAAAGGCTTTTTACGAACTTTTTATCGCGGCATAAATTTAAACCCGAATCAACGATAACGTTAAACTGCTTGATAAAAAGATTACATGGTAAATGCTGAATTTAAACTGAAGGATGGATATAATTTTGATGAACTTATTAAAAGCTAAGTTAATAATTACTTTAAATATGTCTTTCGCAAATTAAATCGACCTATCTTTAGAAATCAGTTTTCTAATAACCCTCGTTAACAAAGTTAAGCAGAAAGACTAGTTTAGCATTTTCGGTAACCCAATCAACTGAATTTTCATTAAGTGTAAGAAAATTATACAAAACGTATTAATTTTGGAAATCTATAGTATAATAACAGGTTTTAATGTAGGCATAATGTTATAAAAAACCTTTAAGTTTATTATTAAATAGCTAAAAAAATCCTTTTATTCTGATGGTGATTTGTATCGATTTGAAAAGCTTATTCGAATACCCTTTGAAACTCAGAATTACCAGCGAAAAACGCTTGATAATCGATGTGATAACATTTTGTTAAACTAAAGAAGGGAAGGAAATTGAAAAGTTCCAATAAATTAACGGTAAAGATAATCTTCCTAATGTTACAATGAAGGCATTGCCAAATAACGCTTTGGAGAAGTTCATAAATAACAATAGACTTACTATATGTATCGAAAGCTACGTTAATAAGCCATCTAGCAAACCTAGGTTACGTAAAAGCGGAAGTTAAGAATTTATGGGAAACTTAAAAACTACTAGATAATGAATAATATTAATTTATTTAATCAATACGGTTAAAGTAAAGGTTTATAAAGGTTAACGAACTTTTTATAGGAGTTAATAAACTCGGACCTCGAAGCCATGGTGTAATTAACGGCAAATAGGGTTAATTTTCATGTAATTAGGTGCAATTTGATATTGAGGTTAATTGAAATTGATAGGCATTTGACTAATTAATAAAGTCGCAGTTCAACGCGTACTGGAAAAAAGTGAGCAACCACACTGGCGTACGTGCACAAACTAAAAAGCCGCCAGTGTTGAAATAATACTACATGCAATTGAGTAGGTCTATTGGAATAGTATTATATGCAGTGCAGTAGGTCAACTTTACTTATAGTAAAGTTGACTATATTGCAAGTTGAGTGTATTGTTTTGTATGAACTTACCGTATTGGGTGTAAGTTGAGTACAGTACGCTGCACTTCACTCTAGGGCACGGTCCAAGCAATTGTCCATACAAATTATAGTGCAGACCAGCTAGTAGTCTGCCAAACCTAAAACAATATATCCAACATCTAACCATGCAATACTACTGTTACGTCGAAGACCAATCGAATCGACAACGTTGCAACGTCTAAGGCCTACAAATACTGATCAGTGCTTGCCTATTAGGTTAATCACAGATAAGCTAAGTAAAAGAAAAGGCTACTTTCTAGTTGTTATACTTTATAGCTACGGCTGCTAGGGTAAATGAAAGATTTTTGTAAAGGGCTTTTATTAGCACTACGTTAGTCCTTAATGGCAGGGAAAAAAGAATTCTTGAGTTATATTAGTCTTTAACGGTAATCTTAAAGTAAACAACGGTATCGCTATTTAAAAACACCAAGAAATATCTATTAATCCTTTTTAAAAAGCGTTAAGATTAACCGCTAAAAGTGTTAAACAACAAGTTGGCAATCGTCTGAGCCAGTACTACTACGGGTGTTACTACTCTAAGAAAAACGACTAAATTCTTACGCCAAATAACTACAAAAAAAACCTTCGCCCTTTATTTACAACCTTTAACAACAAACAACCTCCAACCTTACTTTTTACACCGAATTTTTGCTTATATTTTTTTTTTTTTTTTTTACTTTTCACGTCACTTCAATAGTTAATTTCATTCCCTTAAGTGAAAACACCTAGAATCGCCAAATCGCGCCGAAAAAGCTACGTCGCGCGATCTTATACCAAGTTACTAAGTTGCCTAATTCACATGCGACTTTATGCCAAAAACACCAAGTTCTTACGTCCAAGATTATCAATTCCTTCATTACATACGTTCCACAGATCCCACATTGCCTTACACCTCGAAATAACACTTACCCAAAAGATTCAAAGGAGAATTAACGTTTTTCGAACTACATTTACTAAGTTTTACAACGAAAACTTTTAGGTGTCGGACATAAATAATGAATTTACAAAGGAATACCTTACTAACTTCATCGGAAACTTTATCGTTAAATACATTACTAGTTACAATATTGATTGCACTTTTAACAGATATCGCAATTCTTTAACGACTAGATAATTAACATGTAAAAAACAATTCAAAAAGTAATTGAGTTAAAATTTAGGTCCAAACTAAAAAGAACGAGGAATTTTGGTTTCAGTACAAGGTATTACTAAGTTAAACCAAGCTTTTTTTCGACTTTGTCCAATTTAACAAATACTATTATAACTTATAATTAAAAGAGAAAGTTATTGAAAAACCTTACTACCTTTATACGTAATTTAAGGAAACCTTAACTTACCTTTAATTAAGTTGAACCTTTTTACAAGTTAACGATGAAAAACCTATTAATTTACTCGGCGGTTTAGTACCTTTACATGAAAATACGGAATACGCTTTTAATGGCGATGAAATACGTAAAGTAAAGGCCGCTAACACGGCCAAAGATATTAATATTCATGCTTTATATTAGTTAATTAAATAGAATAGTCAGGCTTTTCAAAACCTTAAAACACCTATTACCCCTTAATAATCTAATCTCCAAAACCCTTAAAATTCTTTTCCCTTTAAATACACTTACGTACGCAAATCCACTATAGGTTTCATTACAAAGTTTTACCACTCGGACTAATCGATTGATAACTACCTTTAACACCGTTCCTCGAAAGCTTTAAGGTTTAAATTTTTAGGAAATATTACTTAAGGTTGGGATAATTATTACGACCTCTCTTTAAAACCTATTAGGATAGTAAATATTAATTATAAGCTAATAACGGATTTGCTAAAATCTAGGATAATACAAAGAAATATGATGGAAAACCTTATAACTTTTTCGATACTAAAATAATAATATTCCTAAATATTTGTAAGTAAATAAAATTAACACCCTCTGGTTTTGATTCACTATTTACCAAAATCCTTACAATTTACGCCAAAAACTATTACTTAAACTTCCTAGCTAATACCTCCATATTTCGCAAAATCTACCATTATATAAAGGGTTAGCTCGAACACGATGTCCACCTCACGTAATACCATAAAGACTAGGTTACCATAAGGTAAATTACAATAATAATAAAGATAAAAAAGATAAATCACTAATAAATATATTAAATTAAATCTTTTATAAGTTAATAATATATTAAAAAACAATAGAGAAGGCCTATACCAGCGAAGCCACACTTTGCGAGCAGGTCCGTGTAATAGTCACGGGTATTAACGAGTTCAAATACGCCTTATAACGTTTAAAATATGACTTACGAAGGTTGTTTTAACTAACTACGTTCCTCGATTACCACCGTAATAACATGTATACAAAACTCGTTTATATATACCCATAAGCTGGCAACTTTCTTAACGTAGATAAAAAGACCTCACGGTAGTTGATTACATTAACTGTAAATACGAACGCTCTTAACACCTAAGGTTTGGCCTATCGACCTCAGCCTTAAATTAAAAACAATACATACATTAACGTTAACAAGATATAAACGAACCTATTAACCGTTAGTATTATCGTCGTAATAGTGGTAAAAACATTGGATTGATGGCAATACTAGTTACTAACTAACTCGGCACCCACTTATCGAACGAAATAATAAAAAGGTAATATATTTAATTTAATACCCCACCACTTTTAAATAAAAATACTTGAACCAGGTTAGAAACTTCGAAAATAATGAGTCTGTTAATAGTAATACCGCTGAACAAATTAAATAATACGAAAATACTACTCCTAGTACAACAACCCAATAACTAACAAACTATACCTTTTTATACCGTTTAAATAGTAAAAACTCTTCCCTTTACCCTAATTATACCCCTAGTCTCTTATATACTTTTAACCTCAGCGATTGTTATGCAGACCACACGTTTTGGGGTATTATTCCAGATATAAAGGCAATGATATACTTAATAAAAGGCTATTCGTAATACGTAGCACTACGGAGAGAAAATACTACAGCCACTAGAATCAATTATTACAATATGAGTAAAACCAAAGTTAACTTTCTCCTAAACTAACAACGATCATTATTAGGGATAACGGTAATTCAAACTATTATAAAATTAATTAATTTTTATGTTTTTAAGTTCTTTACCCTTTTCCTACTTTACTTACAGGATATAAAAACTTTCGACGTTAACGTAAACGTTAACTCAAACGAGTTGGTAAAAAATAACTAAAGGTTTCCACTCGAATTTAAGTAGAGATACTTATAATTTTATTTCTAAGGTCCGAAAACAGTATTATTAAACTTAACAAAGCCGGAAATACGTCAATTACACCGGCGTTTTGACCATCTAACTATTAACAAATTATACAAAATTCTAAAATTCGTAAGGTATAACAATATAGAATACTTTGCATTAAAAGTTATTAAACGGATTCATTACCATTGACAATCGTATATGTCATGACCTAGACAGCGGTTGGGTCAGGAAATGTGCTAGTATGCAACTGCGCCACTGAAAAGCCTGAAGTCCAATACATCAGGCGGGGAATATCTCTTATGTCAGCAACCTAGGATTAGGGTTAACGCACGGACGCATAGGATATGTTGGATATCTTGCTATCCAAGCTATCCAGTACTGAAGATGCTATGAAGGCACGGATATATAAGACACGGTCATCACCACATAGATAGTATTTCCTTCATAGCTCTTCAGTTGTCAATCTAATTATTCAGTCTCAGTATATTCGGAATAGCCTCACGGCTTTTGATCATTACTTGAACGGTTGCGATATTGTTCACTCAGCACCTCTGCTACCTTCTTAATAACATAAACCCTCTAACACCTTCTATATACTCACAAGTATTAAGTGTGATCATGAAAGTATATCCAAGTCTCACGGGAATTTAAATTTATACTAAAAAACAATAAGGACTTTAAATACAAGATTTTCATTAATATGTTTTATTTCAATAACAAACCTATTCTTTACGTTATTAATTCTATAATCTCTTTTCACGAAGATGAGTTCCTACAGTTCTTTTCAACAAAGTATATGTGAAAAACGTTGGAAATATTGTAAATTAATACATACTTAGGTTTACTAAACGTCATCGTTTACAATACTAGTATTGACTTCACAGTGGCGGAATTTTTAAAAAAATACCAAAATAATGAATATATAGTGCAAATAGGTACCTGTAAAAGCTCTCTAAAGCATTGGAAAGATTAAAAGGGTATAAGCCCTATTTAGCTGAACGTATAATATCCTTACGTTATAAATTAAAAACTTTACAAATCCGGAGACACGCTTATAAATGGAAGTAAAGGGGCTTAATAATACCGTGGACCCTAATAGCTTGGTGCTAACGCTTTTAGTCTTTAAAGCGTACTTACGCCTAACGAGTGAATCTCCGCCATCGGTAAATACTTAGAAACATATTATGGCCTACGGAAAAGCTTTAAAAGAACTAAGAAAAGAATCAGTACACCACCAAATCAATAACGCCCTTAATACTAGGAACGTTCCCTTAACAATCGACGTATTTACTTTACTATTATAAAATAAAGTCCTCGTATAACGGAATCCAGGTAAATAAGAAAGGGTATATAAGATATGAAGTATGATAAACTCTAAAATAATTGTTAAAACTATTAACGGATTTATATCCTTCCGAATCACCTAGGTTAAGCTTTAAATTAAAGGTACTAGAGATAAAGACCCTTGAACCTTTTAAGTAAAGCGACCAAGCTAATATAAACCTCCTTTACCCATAATTAACAAACCGATAGAACGTCGCTAACGTAAGCGACTCCTGGAAAAAAAAAAGGAAACGTTAAAATAGAAGAATATATACCGAGCTGTATTTACAATACTATTTAGGTAAATAGGAAAAAGAAAGACAACGAAAACTTGGTAATAAAGCTTAGGGTATAAAGAATTATCAAAACTTCCGGCAAACCTTTCAAAAAAAGCAATAAAATCGAAATCGACAACCTACTAATTGAAGGAATTGTATAATTTATATGGAAAAACGACTTTAACCTTTAAGACTTAAACGTTACGATCTTTAAGTCGAGGATTATATACGAGGTGAAGGGAAAAACTACTGGGCGGCTTTACAAAAAGTTACAACTCATCGTTTAAGGATATAGCAATAAAGGTAAGGACTGGATCCTTACGTAATCGTTAACGATTTAGAAAATTAACTAGCGCTTGGGGGTTATCTTAACAGTAAGTTCATTAACCAGGTTTAAAGGTAAATTTACACTTAATAGCCATAACTTTACGTTAACCTATATATAGTTAGTAACGGACCTATAAAGGATTATACTATTAAAACTATGCTAGAAATTACGTGACATTTACCCTTTAGAAACGGTGGTATAGTATGTTAAACTTTCATAAAAATTAGTTAAAACAGGTGCTTACTGATTTTTAACCTATTAGTCATACTTTAAATTCTGTTTGACGATAAAGTTATTAATATACGATTTATACTTATTAATAACGCAAAAAAAGAACTTTGGCATAATAAACATACAAATTAATAATATCTTTTTCGTCTGAACGGCTAATTTTATAACACTAAAATTATAAGCGATCGAAAACTCCAAGTTTTGAAATTGTAAGCCGATAATGACGTTAATGGAAAATGATCAATTGGATTTTAATAGATCGTTAATCTGTATATTTAGTGTTAATACCGGCTTAAACTTTCGTTAAAAGGGCTAAAGCGCTGTTTTTACCATAATCGACAAAACTAAGGAGGTTATGGCTTAACGGTATTTGAAATGATATACATGGGGTAGTTATATTGCCACATTATATCAACCGAAAGCCTCCTACGATTTATCTATTACGATACAAATATAAATACCAACAGATAAAGACTTTAACCGATTAAATAAGAGGTTAAAGTAATAAATAAAAAACTTGGACCACGGAATCAATATAGTGTCAATCGACTTTTTAAAGGCTAAATTAATAATCTTGATAGACGAGTCTTTTATAAATAACACCAACTTGTCTTTAAAAATCGGCTTTTCAATGACCGTCATCAACGAAGATAGGCGGGAAGATTAGTTTAACATTATCGGTAACTTGATTTACTGGTTTTCTATTAAGTGTAAAAGGATTACACGAAACGTATTATTATCGAAAGTCTATAGCATAATAACGGGCTTTAATATAGGTATGACACTATAAAAGACCCTTAACTATATTACTAAGTAGCTACGGATTCCTTTTATCCTGGTAGTAATTTATACCAACTTAAAAATCCTTTTCGAGTGCTTTTTAAAACTCGGAACTATTAGTGAAAAACGTCTAATAATCGATGTAATGGCACTTTGTAAAGCCTACGAAGGGAGGGAGATTAAAGAGTTCCGATAAATCGATAATAAAGACAACCCTGCTAATACTATGACGAAAGCATCGCCAAATGAAGCCCTAAAGGATTTGTAAATAGTAATAGGCTGATTATACGTATCGAAAGCTATGTAAATAGGGTACCCGGAAAGCCTAAGTTATGTAACGGCAGATAGTAATATAATGTTAAATTGGAAGTCTGTTAGGAGATTGATAATGGTGATTTGTTTAAGTGACATAGTTAAGTTTGCGAAAGGCTATAGCGAAAGAACTTTTTGTAAAAGTCAATAAACTTAGACCTCGGTGATAACAGCGTCATTAAAACTTAATAAGGTTAATTTACATATAATTAGGTGCAATTTAGTATGGATGTTAACTGAAATTAGCAGGAGTTTGGCCAGTTAACGAGAAGACAATTTAGTGGCAACCGGAAAAAATTAGTTAGCTATACTAGTATATGCGCATAAACTAAAAAGCCGCTAGTGTTGAAATAGTATTATATACAATGTAATAGATCAAATTTACGTACAGTAAAGTTAACTATACTGCAATTTAAGTGTATTAGTTTATACGGACTTACTGTATTAGGTGTAAGTCGAGTGCAGTACGCTATACTTCACTTTAAGATACAGGCCAAGTAATTGACCATATAAATTACAGTGTAAACCGGCTAACAGTCTGCTAAACCTAAAACAATACATCTACTATCTGACTACGCAATACTACTGTTACTTTGAAGACTAATCGAATCGACAACGTTACAACGTTTAAGATCTGCCAATAAAGTTAGCTTTACTTATATTAAAGTGAACTATATGAAACTGCAAGTTAAGTATATCGTTTTGTATGTGCTTACTATATTGAGTGTAAGTTGAATACAATTCGTCACACTTTATACTAGGGTATGAGCCAAGCAATTAGCTATACAAATTATAGTACAAACCGGTTAGCGGTCTGCCAAACCTAGAAGAATACATCCACCATCTGATTATGCAATACTACTGTTACTTCGACCAATCGAATTGATAACGTTGCAACGTCTAAAGCTCCACCAACAGTAAAATAATAACAAATTTACTAACCAAAACTAATAGAAAGTTTACCTTGAATAACTGTAATATTACCTCAATATATACGTTATTAACAATTGTCTTATTCATGATTATTTTGTTCAAACTACCATAAAAACTCCATAACAAGCACCTTTTTAAGACTGTTATAAAATACGTTAAGCTATAATACGGATTGGTTAAAACAAGTGTCCATTAACTACTAACATACTAATCGCACTTTGAGTCAAGGCTGGGTATTAAATCTTTAATTTACGACCCGTCTGATCCAACTGGGCTATCATAGTTTCAAAGGTATTTTGCTCCTGGAGCCTGAGATATGCTGTATTATTGAAATTGTGTTGGGCGATTGCAGGTGTTTGGTATATTACAGTGTTCTTGGTTAACCAAAGGCGCTCTCGTTTTCCAGTATCACACGTACCCTCCTCTAAAAGTGGCGTACCTTGGCAAAATCAGATGGTGTTGCCGGCCGCACGGCGCAAAGTGCGGCCTAAGAACAATTCCACCAATACCACATATGGAGTACGTACTATGTATGTATGTAAGTAGGTAGGTATGTACTCCAGTACGTACCTGCATCCCACGTAAGTTTACAGTTATATAGGTAGTTTACAAGGCCTTTTCGGCCTCGTTTTCAATTCTACAACGTTAGACCATTTGCACAGATACCTACTAGACTTGACAGCCTTACCACGGAGCGTTGTTATAAATCCTGGGTTCTACAAGGTCGACAGTCTAGTAGGTGCTATCTATCAATGCTGGACGCACAATTTGGTCGTCAAACATTGTGCAGACGCTGCCGCCGAGAATCTTGACCACCTGCTCTACTCTTCTGTATCTACTAGCCGTACACTCTTCAATACAGCTTCGCCTTGCATCACCGTAGGAGTTTAAGTTGTTCACCTCTGGAATAACCGCTTGTACCACTTGTGTGATAGTTTCATTGGTCTGACCACCTCTGGGATCGTCGATTTTCGCCCAATTGCCTGAAATCCCCATGTCCTCTCATCAATATGTTTGGCGGGGATCTCCGCAGATATCATACCAACATGGCCCACCGCGGCCTATGTGCGGTAGTCACCGTTGATCGTTCTGACGGCAGAGTTAGTCATCAACCTCCAAACGTAAAGCGCACAATGTCCAACAAAAACTCACATATACTCATGGCTGTAGTCGCAGGTCCAGTACGTAGCCTGCTCCTTTCCAGTCCCCAACCTCACCAGAATTTCCAAGTCCTCGGCCTGCAAAATCTCAGAGGCCCGCACCTCATCCACCGTCTCAGGCTCACCGTCGACCAACAGCTCCAGCTCCGCAGAGCCGTCCGTGGGGATGAACGAGACGTTGGTCTTGTCCGGAGCCACGTCGCTGACCTCGTTGATCGGCTCCCCCGGCTCCGAGATCAGCGCGTAGCCGGTGGCGCACAAGACGCGGCCCCAGTTCGCATCCTTGCCATACAGCGCCGTCTTGACGAGCGGCGAGCGCGCAATGGCGCTGGCGATCTTGCGGGCGGCGGCGGCGGAGGCGGCCTCGGCGACGCGGATCGCGACGAACTTGGTGGCGCCCTCGCCGTCGCGCACGACAAGCTGGGCCAGGTCGGCGGCGAAGGCGGCCAGCACGGCGCGCAGCGCGGCGTAGTCGGGCGAGGCGGCGGAGGCGATGGCAGGCCCGCCGGCGGCGCCGTTGGCGAGCAGGGCGACGGTGTCGTTGGTGGAGGTGTCGCCGTCGACGGTGATGGCGTTGAAGGAGCGGTCGACGGCGTGCTGGAGGAGGGTGGGCATCAGGGCGAGCGCGATGGGGGCGTCGGTGGCGAGGATGCCGAGCAGCGTGGCCATGTTGGGGTGGATCATGCCGGCGCCTTTGGTCAGGCCGGCGAGGTGGTAGGTGGTGCCTGGGGAGGAGGGCAGGGTGAAGGGCCGTGAGAGGAGCTTGGGGAAGGTGTCGGTGGTGCAGATGGCGATGGCGGCGTTCATCCAGTGGTCGTGGGATGAGCCGAGGGCTTTGTAGGCCTGCGGGATGCCGTTGATGATCTTCTGGATGGGCAGTCTACGGCGGTATTAGTGATACAGATCGCTCCCAATATGAGCACGGCCGTCGTATTGCAGATGCGCCGACCTCTGGGAAACTGAACCTCACCTTTGACCGATCACACCGGTGCTCATGACAATGGTCGAGTCCGTAGCGCCAGTGACCTTGTCCGTCTCGTGAGACATGTTGACAGCATCCTCAAAGCCCCCCTTGCCGGTCACGGCGTTGGCGCACCCCGAGTTGACAATGACACTCTGGATGCGACCACCGGATTTCTTCAGAAGGTCCCGGCTGAAGGTGACAGGTGCTGCTTGGAACTTGTTCTTGGTGAACACAGCGGCAGCAGCACAGGGGCGGTCCGAGGTGAGCAAGGCAAGGTCTGGCTTGGTGGTGTTGTTGGGTTTCACGCCCACGATGACGCCTGCGGCCTGGAAGCCAAGAGGGTATGTTCCTGAGGAGGGCACGTACTTCTGCTTCTTTGCGGGGACTTGCATACCGGCGGTGGCATAGGATCGAGCCTGCAGTTTGGAGGCAAGCTGCCTGACCACCCAAGCAGGGCGCTCCATGGAGATACTCGTCAGTCCAGTACTTGCTGTCTGGTTTTGGGGCGCGAGGACCACCGAGCATGAACCGAGTTATTTGTAAGCGGGCACAAGAGGTGGGTGACTCAGCAAGGCTCAAGCCTTTTCGAGCATGATCCTAGCTGCCGACCTCGGCCCGGAAACAGGTTGGCGGATATTTTATTTCGCAGCTTGTCCGACTTTTACTCAACCTTCCACTGTCCACAGCCACTGTTGCTCCCTGTCAAGAAGCACCCAAGATGTTCCACTCGTCCCATTCGTTCAATGGGAATGCGTTTTCATGAACTTGGCTTTGGTTGGCTTGCCCCTGAACCGCCGACGGCCAACGATTTGCACTGCTATGATCCATCCCATGGCCGATTGTTCTGCAGTTGAACGTCATCACATGGAGATTCTTGGTCAACTGCCTACCCACAACATGCAGCCGTCGTCAGGAGTACTGTATCATGTAGGTTCTGTCGGGTGGGTTTGTCTTTCTTCCAGCCTCGTTCGCCAGTTCCACGATGGACACTTGATACTGTTTGCAAGTGCTTAGTCATCATTCGCCTAGGCCCACTTTTACTTTCTTAGCTTGTCCTCGAGCTCTGCCTGGTCACATTCTCCTTCTTCTCAACCTCCAGAAGCCACCTTGGCCATCTTGCACCCAACTACAATCACACCCCTCCCTCCACCTGTTGCATGAGCACACATTGTTGAAACACCCTCCGTCTTTCATCCATCGCTTGCAATCTCCCTGCTTTTCGACCCAATGGCCGAAATCATGGATGCCTACTGGCGTGCGCCGCCTGTGGCAAGGTAAGCAGCAAACACCCTCCCTGCTGCGATGACCACAGCTCTAACGTCGGCTTCCGCAGAACTTTTACCACCGCTGTCCTCGCCACCTCGGTTGGCGCTCATTTGCTCGGTGTCCCTTCAACGTCCTGGCTCTTCTTCCACTACCTCGAGATCTTCAAATTTCCTCCTCAGATCTGGCGGTTCCTCACAAGCTTTTTCTTGACCGGAGGAGGAGTCGGCATAGTGATGGACACATACTTCATCTTTCAATACCTGAGCCAGCTCGAAACCACGCACCCCAAGTTCAACAGGACTGAGGACCTGCTGTGGTATCTGGTCTTCTGCGGTTCCGTCATCGTGGTATGTGCGGTCCCCAACGCTACCACTCAACCCTCGTCCCTTTCCTCGCCGCCGCTTATTGCTCCCCCCTTCTATGCCTTCGCAGGGCAACTCCTTCACCTCGTCTATCTGCCCGAATAGTGTAACAACCACTGCTATTACGGTTCCTGAATACGAGGAAGATCACCCCTGTACTTCGCCCGGTTCATTTTGCTTTGGGTCGGTTTGCGCAGTATGGGCATGGTGGGATTGCTTATTGGATGACCCAGGTTTAGACTCCGTGTCTCCCGGGCGGTTTCGAGCGCCCTACATTTTTTCACCACTCGCACACTTGTCTTGTTTGCCGCTTGCACGAATCACGAGTGGCGGCACATGACTAACAACAAACCAGGTACTTGCGCAATACTTTCTGGGCGCCGTCTTCTTCCTTCCCGCCCTTATCCTGGCCATGGCTTACACCGCGACACAAGACGCAAGAGGGCAGAAGGCGGGCTTCTTCTTCTTCACTGTCCCAGCCCAGCTCATTCCTGTCTGTATGATGGCTGCCACACTCCTCATGTCAGGACCTCAAGGCGCGCTCCTGCAGCTCACCGGCCTTGTCGCTGCACACCTGCACGACTTCCTGACCCGCATCTACCCTGAAATTGGAGGCGGTCGCAATTTTGTTCCCACTCCGCCTTTCTTTACGCGCTTGGTCCAGACCCCAAGATTCTTGCAGAGGGATTACGGCACCGCGATTCGTACGCCCCAGACTGCGGGAAGCAGCACAGGTGCCCAAGCCCATGGCCCTCTGCCCGATTCCTGGAGGACTAGAGGCTCAGGACATCGTCTGGGTTGATCCGAGTGGGAAGGATTCAACATCTGAAATTTCTGTATATATTAATGGTCATTTTCTGGCACCTGTCAGTGGACTGCTGTACCCCATGTTTCTGAAGTCGATTGCCACCTCCCAGAACATCCCAAGCCTAGGAGAGAAGATGCCTAGTGAGACTTGTCTATGCCGCCCGTAAGACCACAATGCTGCCACACCAAATATGGGTATAGTAATAAACGACTTAACTACCTAGCCATACAGATAGCTCTTCCCACTCCCAATCGGCACCTCGATCGTAGTGGGCCCTCTCCGGCCCCGATCGACAACCGTCTGCTCCACAATCCGATCCTGACCCGGCCCCGTGCCGCCCGGCCGCCCCGTAAACCGACTATCCGGAAACGCCAACGGGCCCGAGATGCCCATGTTCTTGTCCAGCAGCGCCGACTGGTCGGGCACCTGAAACCGCGGCGGCTTCTTGCCACCGCCGCTCAGCAGCCGGATCCTGGGCACCGGCGGCAGCAGCAGCGACGAGATAGTTGCCGGGGTGCTGGTCATCGAGCGGTCTGGTGGAGGTGGTGAGGGCGACAGCGACAGTCTCCGGCGGTTGGCAAGCGACACCGGCGGCGGCGGTGTTATCCGCTTATGGTGGTGGTGCTTCTTGCTGAAGGAGGTGGCGGAGGTGTTGTCGTCGGGGCCGCCGCTCTCTAACGACCCGCGCAGCTGCAGGTCCAAATTCCGCTGGCCACCCGGCGGCGTTGGTGCCGCCGCCGTCCCCGCCGCGGGATCGTCGCCGCGCCCGTCGCGGTACACCTCCATCGCGTACGAGGCGTGCTGCGGCTGCGGCTGCGGCTTCGCAGTCAGCCGGGCGGTGCTCTCGCGCGCGGCGCTGCGGCTCGACCCACCCACGCTGCCGGCGCGGCTCGCGCGCCCGCCGAGCGCGCCCGGCGTGACGGAGCGCGGGATGTAGGCCGGGTGCGTGGGCAGGGCCGCGTTGTCGGCGGCTGCGGCGGCGGCGGTGAGCCGCACGGGGTGCTCGGGCGCGAGGCCGGCGAGGCGGTCGT
>JASMMZ010000012.1:8762790-8830974 GCA_038502455.1 Anisogramma anomala | reverse complement strand
GGCGGCGTCGTCTTCTGCTGCTGGGGCCTGTGGCCAGGGGGCCTTGTAGTCGACGGTATACTGGGGCGGCGCAAGGTGCAGGGCGGGGCCGGTGGCGCCGGCGGCGGGGCCGGCGGCGGTGGTGGTGCTGTGGGTGCCTGTGGGCGCGCCGCGGCCGCTGTCGCTGCTGCGGTCTTTGCCGTAGTAGAGGTAGCCGTCGCCTGGGTGGTGGGGATGGGGGAGGGAGAGGTAAGTGGAGGGTCTGGCGAGATGGGCGTCCTCGCGGGCGTAGCGGCGCTGGCGCAGGCAGTAGAGGGTGAAGAGGGCGGCGGCGGCGAGGAATAGCGCGGTGATGGAGACGGCGATGGCGATGATGGTCGTGATGGCGAATTGGTGGCTGGAAAAGGAGGAGGCGGCGGAGGCGGAAGAAGATGAAGGGGTGGTTGTGGAGTTATGGGAGGGGCTGGTGATGCCGATGGCTGCGGTGGTGAAGAGCGAGCCGGTGATGTTGAGGAGGACACCGGGGGCGGGCTCTTGCTCGCAGCCTGCTTTGAGGGCGACGAGGACTGATGGAGGGGGGTGGGGGGGCTGGTGTGTCAGGCGCCCAATCCTCGTCTGTTCACAGGTCGAGGCTGGGTGGGGACTTACAGTTGGCCGTGTACGCCGACGCGCTCGTCCGCAGGCAGCTCATGCAGTCGCCGATGCTCGTGCCGTAGAAGGCGGCGCCGCCGGCCTGGCAGTAGCCGTACTCGGCCTCGCTGGCCGGGTCCAGGTTGCCGGCCACGATGGCGCCCTGCAGCGGTTTGCAGGCGTGGTTGGCGTTGCAGGCTGCGGCTTGGCGGCTGGCGCTGGCGTTGTGCACGGGAAAGTCGAAGAGGCAAACTGCTGAGGCGTAGCGGAGGTTGTCTGAGGGGAGGCATGTGAGAGGCCAGTTCAGTTCACGGGTGGAGGGAGCGATGTGGCGTACAGAGGAACCATGAGACGGCGCTGTCCAAGTCTCTGGTGTGCTGGAGACACTCCATGCAGCTCATGAAGGTGGACCCGGCTGGGGAGGCATAGTAGTCGTAGTCATTGCAGACTATGTCCGAGGAGCTGGTCGTCGCCGTATCGCCGCACACTGGAGAGCAGGACGAGTCCGGTGTGATCCGGAGAGCGCATGTGCTGGAGGTGAAGAGGACGAGGCAGAGGACAAGCCAACAAGGCAACAGGGAACCGGCCATGCTGGGCAAGAAGAAGCGAAGCCGGCAAGCTCCACCAAGTGTCAAACAGTGTTGATGACACCACACACCCACTCGAGATCTATCTCATCGTCGGCCGAGACGTGAGAGGTGGTTAGTTTGGTACCGACGTGCAGAAGCCAGCAGTTCAGGATGGCGTGCCGTGGGGTTGCAAGCCTCGCAAGAAGCTGCGGCCTATGAATGAAAAGAGGGGGCATGCGCCAGTTTATACCACCGGCACCAGGGAGCATCTTGGATGAATCGCCGACGCCGACGCAGGCCGGCGGGACACCTCATTGTTATCATGTTCTCAAGGCCAATGTCGGGTTAGCTGCATGCTGCTGCTGCATGCTGCTGCAACCTCATGGACGGCGCACAGACGGCGCAGACGGCGCAGATGGCGCAGACGGCGCAGCAAGGCTTGCGCCCGTGGCACACGTTTTGTGATGGAGTACTGCAAGCCTGTCTTCCCCGTCCTGCGGCCGGAAAGTTCCATCCGGCCAAGGCCAATAGAAAGCCGCCATGTCTCGCAACTATCGAACCCAAGGCGTTGAACAAGCTCGACATGGTCGCTTGCGATGGAGCGCTGCGCTGCGAATCGACGCCCACCGTTGTCCTACCTACAATGCGCCTGGAAACGTGCAGGTTACCACGAGGGAGAACTGGCGAGGCCAGGTCGTGATGGGCCAGGTAGAGATACGCTACGAGCACTCTGCGTGGACGAAGGCTAGCCGCTTCGCATCTGGAGCCCTGGAAGGGTCCTAGATTAGCGAACGTGGGGCATTCGTCACTCTGCGGTATCCTCGGCTGGTATTATTTATTGCCTTGGCCAGGGCGAACGACTGTCACTCCCAGAATGTCGGGTTCGCAAGCCGTTTTCATGGGACGGTCCAAACAAAAAGACTTGTGCAAACAGTGGTCGTGAATGATGAACAGAACAAAATGCGGGACAAAATGTGGGACAACGCACATGCAGGGAAACACAAAGCGCCCAGCCTGGCAGCGCTTCCACCCCACACGCTATAGGCCCGATTCTCCTCGCCTCCATGTGCGATATCATCATGTCTTGACTTCCTGACGTCCGCAGGTCACCGTCGGGGTCAATTTTGTCTTTTTTTTTTCTTTTTTTTTTTTGCAACCGCACAGGCCCGGAGAGGCGAGCTCGTGTGCGTCGCTGCAAGCAGTGTGATCGATCGGGATCCTGGTGTCTGGCATGTCTCGCCGGCCCAGAAACGCGGGTCACTGTCGCAGCGAAGCGAACGTCTTTGCTCTCGCCGCCGTTCAGGCGCGCTTGCCCTTGAGAGTCGAGTCCATGTGAACGCTGGTCGAAGGCACCGAACACTCATCGATGACGACGGCCCTGTCGATTCTTGCGACCTGCTGACAGACGACCCAAGATATCACGAGATCAAGGACCACAAACACAAGCAAACTGATTTATTGACTAACCTAGCGGAAAAAAACATAGTAACGAGTTAGGTATCCTAAAATTTGTAAGGGTTAAATAGCGTCGTTACTAGCTGTAAGGGTTTGTTTGGTTCCTAGCTTAAGGTTTGAATTACATTTTATGTAGTTGGGACAGCATTCAAAGCCAGACTTGGAAGAAACACGAATCCACCTCCTGACTGATGCAATACTACTATTACTTCGACCACACTTCGAACTGACAACGTTACAACCTCTCTTTCTACAACAACCCTTGCCTATATCACAAAACCGTTAACTTTTCCCCACCAAAAGATCGCTAATCCAACTCGTTAACAAACACGTTGAAATCGTTAAGCTGAGCGAAAAATACCAAAATCGTTAAGTTGCAAACATATAAACACGCTAATTTTACACCGGAAATCGCTAAGTTGTAACCACGTTATGTAATTCTACGCCCAAACCATTGCGTCTTTATCTCTGTTTAAATGAATGTTAACCTGCTAGATAAAACGTCAAAATAGTATCAACAAATTTAAAGATAAAAAATATCGAAAATACTGGGATTTTATTCTGCTTGATACTATATTGAAAACTTTAAATTAGGAACATTTATGTCTATATCACTGAAGAGTACCTAACTAATTTTATCGTGAAATTTATATTCGATTCGAGGCTTAGTAAGATCAATTATAGTATATGTATTTGTTATGATTTTCACAAATACATCGGAAACTAAAAAATTAAAATGTTAACCAGAACTTTAAGAATGGTTAAATTCAAATCGAAAACCAACTTTTGCAAACCTGTCACGTTTAAGTGAAAAAATATCTTTCAAATCCTCAAACCTTAAACTTCAAAAAAGAAAATAGTATCAATAATGACTACCATATATATTTTAGGAGACTACCCTTAAACTCATATATAAGTTCAACTTTCAATTACATTTTACAATTGATGAACCCTATTGATTTATTGGATAACTTAACTCCTACCTGCGAAAGCGTGGATTATTTGTTTGACAAAGGAGGAGTACCTGAAATAGCTGCTATTAATGCAGTATGAGAAATTGACATTGGCGAAATCTAGCGTTCAATTGAGGAAAATCGTTATAATAATCCTCAAGGTTGTTAAGGCAAGGAGGTTGTACGGAGTACAATCATGGAACACCTAAATCAACACCACTAATTAAAAAAGATGTACGCCTATATATGTGAGCTCATTACAGGTCTTATTATAAAACTTTATCTATGAGGTTGGACTACTGGTAATTACACATATTATGGAGACTTTCTAGTCTAAAAACTTAAGTTTAGTTGAAAAAAAATTCACCATTCAGATAACTATTACGACCTATCTATTAAACTAGTTAAGATAGTTAATATTAATTATAAACTTCTCACAAACTTTTCCAAAATATGATATAATACAAAAAAGTATAAATGGAAACCCTACAATTTACTTGATATAAAAATGATACCATTTTGTAATATTTGTAAGTAGATGAATATTTAAACTTTAGATTTCTACTTACTATTTCCATAAATATTTACAAAATATGCTAAAGATTATTACCTAACATTTCTAATCAAAACACATACCTTTCGTAAAATTGATAACGGAATAAAGAGTAATCGAGAATACTACGTCGATATTACACAATATCATACGAACTGAGTTACAATATATTAGACAACAATAATAGCTAAAGAAAAAAAAAAGGAAACACCTATAAATTTCTTTAATTCAATGCTTGATAAGTCGATGCTTTGATAACAAACGATGGAAATATCATATGCTGGAAAATCTATATTACTTATGCAGATCTGAGCAGCTAATATAGACGTTAGATATTTTAAACACGTATTGTAACGCTTAGAGAACCTTTATATGGATTTTTCTAGCTAATTACAATCTTTGTATACAACTGTAATAACACGTCCGCAAAATTTAGTTGATATATTCCCTTGTACCCAAAGTTTCAATAACTAAAAAGATTAATACTCCTCAATTGTGTATTATATTCACAGAAAATACGACAGGTCTTAATACTTAGAATCTAGTTAAAAGCTATTAAATCCAAAGATGTATTGGTAATAATAACAAGGTTAAAACATGATTAAATATTGGAACCATAATAATTATTGTCGTAATAGTGATAAAAACTAATATATTTGTAATAAGTCAAGTTATTAGTTCAATCATCATCATTTTACTCAATACTTTCGACAATAGATGATTCATAACATCTAATATACTTCTGATTTGAAAATAATTATTTAAACCATATTGAAGACTATCAAAACAAAAACACATTACGCGATAAAATACAACGCATTAAAATAAATCGCGTGGTATGAAGATATTGTTTTTCAAGAAATCTAGTTACTAGTTAACTATGTTATTTTATACCATCCGATAGATAATAGTCTCTATTAATATTTTCGTGATTTAGTTTTTAATTTCTTACATATGTTTCATATGAGTGATTGTTACGCGAAGCATATATATCAATGAATTATACCATACATTATTACAACAAGGTACTTAATAGGAGAAGATTCATAATACATTGTGCTACAATAAAAAAGAACTACTATTACGAAAATTAATTATTATAATACCTGTTGGTAGGCCTTTAGATGTTACAACGTTGTCGATTCGAATCGTAGTCGAAGTAACAGTAGTATTGCAGTAGTCAGATGGTGGATGTATTGTTCTAGGTTTGGTAGACCGCTAGCCGGTCTGCACTGTAATCTGTATGGCCAAGTGCTTAGCCCGTGCCCTAGAGTGAAGTGCAGCGTACTGTACTCAACTTACACCCAATGTGGTAAGTCCGCACAAAACAATACACTTGCAATATGGTTAACTTTACTGCAAGTAAAGTTGACCTATTGCATTGCATGCAATACCATTGTAATATTATTTCAATACTGGCGGTTTTTTGTTTTGTGCCTGCACGCCAGCGTAGTTTGCTATCAAATGGTAGCAATCTTTAAAATCTCTCCTTAATCCACAAGCTAGACTCCTGTTAATTTTAATTAATCTGTATTGAAAACAACCTTAATTATGGCCCCTCGTGGCTCTTTTGCTTTGACCCTCCGAAGCCTTCGTTCCTTAAATCCCGTGTATAGATCCTTCGCTGTAAACCTACATAAATCAAGTATACCACTATTTACGTACCTTTTACCAGTAGTTTAAGTTATTGCTATCGCCACTATTGCACTGGCGGTCTTCCAGTTTTCCAAGGCAATCCTTTACGTTACGTTCTGGGCGATCCACGTATCCCTCGATTCGTATGGTTAGCGTATTGCTGTCCACAAACCTTTTCATGGCGTTATTAGGCGTAGGCTTGTTTATAGCATTAATAAAGTTATCTTTGCCGTTAATTTACCAACAATTATCGATTTCCCGGACTTTATATGCCTTCCTTAGCGTCATTACGTTTATCATTAAGCGTTTTTCATTGGTTATACCTAATTTTGATGAGTATTCGTAAAGGCTTCAGGAATTGGTATATACCACTATAGGTATCGATAGCAAACCCAGCTATTTGGTTACAATCCTTAATGTGCCGTTAGTTATGATGCCGATATTAAAGCTTGCTATTATGCCATAAACTTTAAATGCTAACATGCTTCGGGTTGGATACTTATACCTAATAGATATCTAGTGTACAAAGTTTCCGGTGATCGTAAACTGACCTTTAAACCTATCCTAGTGAACGAACATTATTAGAAGGCCGATTTACAATATAAGATTAGTATTATTAGAAAATAACCCATCCGTAAAGATTATTAACTTTGCCATTGTCAGATTTACAAAGACTATGTTAATTCTTTTTTTTTTACGTGGTTTATTTACTACTAAATCCGCTTATTTAATTTGTTAAAGTTTTTATCATACGGGTCTTGTGATTATGCCGTAATGGAAAGGTTGTACAATACCTTCGGTTAACATAGCATGTCATTGTAAGTCAAACGGGCCCTCTGCTTTAGGTATCTCTGTGCCCTTGCCTCGTTAGTTTTATTGATAATCTTTAGATTGGTGGCTTACCCCTTTTAGCGTAGGCTAATATAAGTGCCTCTTTTAGCCTTAATATCATATATACGGAATAAAGATCTATTGAAGTTAAGTTATATGCCTTTAGCTAACGTTTTAACTGGCTTACAATTTTAAAGGCCTAACTTCTCAATAATACGTTATTTCGCCGTTACAAATCTAGCATCGCCGAGAAAAAGGGTATCGTTAGTTTTTATACTTACGATGCTAAAGTTTTTGTTTTTTGTAATTTATAGGTATGTGTTGAATATTAAAGTTTTTATATCCAGCCTATTTTTAAATTATACCAGGTAAGTTAAAAACCAGTAAACATTAACCATAACTATTCCGTATAAAGGCTTCATACAATGTATTATAGTACTAGCCGGAAACTTATCCCTTAGTTTTTATGGTAGTTTAAGCAGTATAATCCGTTAAAGGTCAGTGATAAATTACGTATAAAATTATGTGATATCCCATCTATTAAGTTTAAACTGACCCTTTATGTTAATAGTTCAATTGGTAGCAATGGTAACGATTAAACGTTGGCTAATCTTTTAAATTATAGACAATTAAGTAAGGATTTAGTTTTTACCTTCATAACCGTATCTTTAAACGATTAGCCGTAGATTTTCGTACAGCCGGTTCGTAGTCTTACCCTTAACCTCGTAAACTATCCTCAACTTAAAGATAGAAATATTTTGGCTTTTAAATCATGTTAACGGCATAAACTGTATAACCTCCTGTAATAGGAAGCCGTTAATTTCCACTTAGTTACTTTTCTTAAAAGACTTACCTGTTATGTTAATAATGTCTTCAGCACGCACTCTAAAGGTAAGTTTTCCTTTGAAAATTTCCTTTCAAAACAATTATGCCGTTATATATGCCTTACCAGGCTTATAGTCTCCATTTCCATCTTCTTTAGTATATATCATCTTTTTAGGTGGTCTTTTACGTTGTCGACGTTTTATAAGCTTGTTAACAATCGGTTCGTAAGGGTTATATTAACTAATTCGTTCGGCTCGGAGGTTATCGACGTTGGGATCTTAATCAAACTTAATAGGTTTTTTGTACAGCTTAATTTGTATGGCTCGGAAAGTTATAGGGCCGTTAGTAATTTTGATTACCACTTTTAAGTTCGTATTACTTACACTATTGTACGGCGTATCTCATTTGCCCCACTGACGCTACATAAGGAATTTACTCTAAAGGGGGAGTAAAAGCACGTTTATTATTAAAGGTCTATTTCTAGTTTTAAGGGTATCATTAACCTAGCAGTATATCGATTTCTTTCTTAGTTTCTTTAGTGCTTTGCTATATACTATAATACGCTTTTGGGTATTCAACGAGGGTGGCGACTTAACTATTATATATAAATAAGCTCAAAATACCAGTAAAGTTAGTATAAATCCGTTAGGTTTAATAGTATCGTTAAGACCTTTTACCGTTATTTAAAGTCGTGCTTTTTGGCTTGTAAAGTTTTCGATTTCCAATACAAGGATATCGTGGGCTTTTATCAGAAATACGTGTATTCTTTTTATCTTATTAATACCCTAGTGAGTTTTTACGGGGATCTATTTATACTAAATCCGCATTAATTTTGAATTAGCTTGAAAATTTATCGTAGTAAAGTTGGTACTGGTATCGTAAATTAATACGTTTGGTGGATTAAGGTACGTATTGATTTAGAAAGTACGTATTATTTTTCATATTTCCTTCGCCGTAACGGTCTTAAAAAACTTAATGCTATGAAAAGCCGTAACGAAGTTTATGACGTATAATATTAGCTTACTGTTTAGATGAAATACGTTTATGAAGATTTCCGAGTTAAAGGTTTAATTTTCTTTTAACGTAAATTTCAACCTTAAAGGGGTTTGGAATTGTATTTGGTAGTGGTAGTAAAGGCGTTTAACTATTTTTAGTACTAGTAAATCCACATTTTTGTAACTAGTTACATTCAAGACTTTATAAAGCCTTTTAATTACCGGTTAATTGAACCTATAATGTAATTAACGAAGTTTTGCATTTGTTAAGTTTAAAATTATTACCTCTGGTCTTTAAACATAAAGCCAGAGATTCCTCTATTTAAGGATAAATAGAAACCTCTAACCAGCTTTAATATATATTAACTTATTAATTTAAACGTTAACGTTAATATAGAGTTTTTTTTTTATATCTTTAAAGTAAAATAGAAAGTGGACAGGGGATTATAAAATGTAAAAAACAATAAGGCCAATAGTAGTCTTTATTATAGTCGATCCCAGTAAAAATATCTTTTTTCCAGGGCTAAAGCTAACTTTGGCCTTATTAATATCCGTGTAATTAAGTTTTGTAACAATATCCGTATTCTTTTGCAACACGATGTACTACGAATAACCACATGTTAAGTACCGTATTACCCCCGTATTCGGTATAATACCCTAAAAGACTTATTTTGCGTACCGGTTTTAAATGGTAAAAAGGTGTATAAGTCCAGGGTTTTTATCGTTATGATGGCGGTAAGGGTCTTTACCTGTAAGGCGGTATAAAAATGCGTATTCGGCTAGTTATTAGGTGGTTTCTAGGCTAATACCAGTGTTAGTACTAGTATCTTCGTGTTAGCCGATAGCCTTCAGCTTATTTTACTCCTCTTTAACTTTACTTTCCTTAAACTACGTGATACGTTTCATATAATCCCATTTTAAAGCAAAGAGATACTATATATGGTAAATTACTTATTTTACGTTACGTCCAGCGATAGTATGGCGTGTTTACTAGTAGCACTATTTGCTGTAAATCTAACGTTTTTTAACGTTTAAGTTAAAGTTGTTTAGCCGATTTAAAGATTTTGAGGAGCATAAATACCTTTTTTCGTGGGTAGAGGTCCGGATCCTTCGTTAACCATATTTGATGAGTTGTCCATACTATTGATTAATATAATACGAATTAAAAGGATCTTTTTGGTTACTAAATTCCGGAGTTTGAAGGTATATACCAGTTAAGCTAAAGGCTCGAGTAATTACGGTTGTAAACGAGAAATGTAATTAGCCAAAAAAAAACCTTTGAAAATAGCATCAGAGTATTATAAGGCGTATTCGATTTTTTTATAGCCCATAACTGCTTTCTGAACCTACTAACGCAAAATGACTTTATCAGCTCCCATGTTCCCAATTACCTGTTGACAAAGCATTAACCTATCAAGTATTTGATTTAAAAGTTCTATTTTACTTTCCGACTCTTTTTTGTAATCTAATATGTAAAACCACTTGATAATGTTCCAATCTATATAATATTAGGCGAGGTTAACATCGTATTCGAAATAGCCTTTTATACTATGGTGGATTTCGCGAAAAAAAAGTACAATTCGTAAGGTATCGAAGGTAGTAATCCTTAGCTTGACTAGTAAAAATGTCAGGAAATAACAAGTAAAAACCTAACAATTTAATTTTTATTTGGCGGTAGATGTTGAAGAATAGGCGTAACTTGAAGTCGATAAGGTTGTACTTATCGTTATACTTCTTTTTACTTTCTCAAATCTTAACGAACTTGGTAATTACTGTATAATCCGTATCTTTTATAGGGACGTGCCGAGGGGGAAGTATAATTTACTGGTCGTAGAAACCTTTTTTACTTGGCCGGGGAAAGGATCAAGGTTATTATTGGTGTTGGTAGGCAGGATAGTTACTCTTGGCCGAATTTGAAGGGAAAAAGCTAGTAGTTATGCCTATAGTTGGCTTACGTATGAATCCAGTCTTTCCTCAACTTAGCTGTTAAAACCAGACGTGTTAAAGACCTTAGGGGAAATAGGCCTGGTGTTTTCCGTCGTAAAAAGGTTGACGATAATCCTTTTGATATTAAGGGGTTTGGCGAGGCTCCTGCTTATTTGATTGGTGTAGAGCACTAACATTAATACTTTTGGCCGCGTTGACAGCCCTTGATTTACAGGTTCGACCGACATTTAAGACGTACTTTGCGTTGTCATGTAGGGGTACTAGGCCTCTGAGAAGGTTAACGTGTTCTTTGTAATGATCACACTAAATACCCGTGAGTAAATAGAAGGTGTCAGGGGGTTTATGTTAGTAGTAAGTTAGTAGAGGTAATAAAGGTGCAATATCAAGAAGATGTTTGTTCGTGCTGTAGAATGATTACTAGCCGTTAGGCTATTCAGGTGTGTAGACTAAATACTTAGATTGACAACTGAAGAGCTATGAAGGAAATACTATCTATGTGGTGCTGACTGTGTCCTTATATCCCTATCCTTCATACCGTTTTCAGTACTGAACCGCTGGAGTCGCTGTCGGTCCCATCGGTCCTATATAATCGACTGGACCGCTGTCGGTCCCATCGGTTCTTCCCTGTCTAGGGTTGCTGACATAAGAGAAGTTCCCCGCCTAATTCTAGACTTCAGGCTTTCTAGTGACGCAGTGTTGTATACTGGCCTGCTTCCTGGCCCAACCTCTTTCTGGGTTATAACATTCTTTATCACTAGTATGCGAAAAATCCTAGCTTAGCTAAGGTTAAAGAGAAGGTCCTCTAAAACGTATGTATAGGCGTTATAATTCTTCAATCCCTTTGTCTTTTGTCCGTGGGTCTTTTGGGCATTTTTTAAGCTGACCTAGTTTGAAAAGGGTTTCCTCCAGCCTGGTGACGTTGCCTTTTGGTACGTAAATCCCTTGGTATTCAAGTTTAGTCCTTAGTTTAGATTTGACAGTCTTTTGGGTTGCTTTTTACATGTAAAGTGTTTAGTCCCCGATGAATTTACGTACTTTGAGAAATACGTCGTTAGGATCTTCATCGGTGACATGTTATAGGATAAAGCAGCCGACGAAGTTGGTCATGTGTTTTTCGGTTAATTTTTTATTGACGTCGTATCCCTAAAAATCGTAGTTGTAATACTTGGTAAAAACTAATCCAAAGGCTTTAACTTTCTCTATAAATGCCTGACTTAGAGCTATCTTGACAGTTTAGCTTGTAGGGGATATGGTAAGGCGTGTAGAGCGTGACTTGGTGATCTTGAGCGTGGAAGACTTGGTGTTTGGGCGTAAGGTCGCACGATGTGGCTTTCTTAGCGTGACTTAGCGTTTTCGCTTTGGGTAGCGAATTTGACGATTTAAATAGCGGTGAAAGTGAAAAGGGTGAAGTAGGGCAAAAGTTTGGTATATAGGGTAAGATCGAAGGTTGTTGTTGGTAATAGAGGTCGAATATTGTTATTTTTGGCGTAGGGACTTATTCGTTTTAGCAGTAGTAGTACCCATAATAGTATTAACTTAGCCGTTTGTTAACTTGCTGTATGTTGAGACTTTTGATGGCTAATCTTAACGTTTTTCAAAAGATAAATAAAGATTTTTTTAGTATTTTCGATGGCGATACCGTCGTTACCTCTAGGCTACCATTAAAACCGACGTAGTCTTGAAGTCTTTTTTACTTACTTCTGATAAAACCGAAGCAACAGTAAAAGCCCTTTACAAAAAGCTTTCCTTTACTCTAGCTGCAGTATAGAGCGTAATAACCGGAAATTAGCTTTTTCTTCTACTGAGCTAATCGATACTTAACCTAATAAAAACTGATTAGTGTTGGTAGGCCTTTAGACGTTGCAACGTTGTCGATTCGAATCGTGGTTGAAGTAACAGTAGTATTGTAGTAGTCAGATAGTGAATGTATTGTTCTAGGTTTGGCAGACTGCTAGCTGGTTTGCATTATAATTTGTATGGCCAAGTGCTTAGTCTATTCCCTAGAGTGAAGTGCATCGTACTGCACTCGACTTACACCTAATGCGGTAAGTACGCACAAAGCAATGCACTTGCAGTATGGTCAACTTTACTGCAAGTAAAGTTGACCTACTGCACTGCATGCAATACTATTGTAACACTATTCCAACAACACCAATAATATTAAAGTCGGCTTTGACTTAGGTAAAGAAGTATTATTACTCGAATTAACGACTATACAAATGATTGTTAGATCAATTACATTTTAAATCTTCAAGATCTTCACCATACTCATTATTTATTTGAAAGAATACGAAGATTGGTAGCCTTAACATTATTATTAGAATTAATAAACTGATGATAGAATACCGGGGGTTTTCGCCTTCAAATGTAGATACTTGTGCTTTAATACTCGGAAACAAAAAACAACAATATTAAATTTAAAACGGTTTTAAAGAATGAGATAATTACACTAACTGTTGAATCACATAGATGTGGATAAGATATACAAAGTTTTAAATTTCTAAAAAATGAAAATATGGAATACTCTGTATAACAGATTATCGAAACCTTGATTTAAATATTAAACCTATAAATAATTTCTTAGAAAGTGGACGTTTACTTTGACAGATGATAAAAATTTGAATTGTGAAATTTGGGCCAATTTTTTTTGCCTAGATAATGAATTTATTCTTTACATTATGAACTCAATGACCTCTTTCAATGAATGAAAGTTTTTCAAGTTGATATCGACCAAATATGCTTGAAAGAAGTTGAAAATACGGTGAATTGATACGTATTTAAAATTACCAAACGTAATAATTTAAGACGTTGGAATTAATTTTGCGGCGATCAAGTTTCAAGATGATGCTATAATAATGAAGATTGAATAAAATAGTTATCAGTTAAAGCCTATTATATTATCAGAAAGGCTAAAAGGACGTACAGATTACTTCGTAAAGCGTATAATATTATTACGTTATCTATTAAAAATTACATCGAGAAAGAGGTACACCTTTAAATAGTAATGTAAGGTCTGGATGACACCGTGAGCTCTATCTGTCTATTGATAAATTTAATAGTCTTCAATGTATATCCTCGTTTAACAAGTGAATATCATTTATTGGGAAACACTTTTAAAAAGACTACAGTATACGGTAGGACTTTGAAGGAAATACGGAGTAAATCCGTAGGATATTAAGTTAATAATACCTTAATACAAAAACTATTTATAGAAGATTAACGTGCTAATTTTATTATTGTGAAACCAAGCCATCGCATAAAATAAGATAGGTAAATATCAGAGGTTATTTAAGATTTGAAATACCGTTAACCAATAAGAAAATGTTGAAAAGTTTTACAATATTTTATATACCTTAGATTCAACCTTACATTGAAGCTATGAATAATTAAAACATTTGACTAAACGAATGAATAAACATAACCTACTTCCGAAAGTAATTAACAAACTAATAAATTGAAAACAGTATAGATAACTACTAGAAAGGAAAAAAAAAAAACAGATAAGTATATTTAATATAAGCTTGGTTACATGTATCCAACTACTTATAATAATAGGAAATAGAAGAAAAATAAAAATGTGGCAATCAAGTTTCGTATAAAAAGAATTATGAAGACTTCAAGTGAAACTTGAGGAAAAAGTGATAGGGTTGAGATGAACGAACTTTTTATACGAGAAGTAATTTAATTCGTACGTAAACACCACTTCAATTTCGATAACCTCAACATTATAATATTTAATTTTTAAAAATATATTGAATTAATTCAAGAATAATAGATAAGCCGTATGAAAAGTTTCAATCAATCGTTCAACAAAATGTTAAAAAAAGTAAAGACTGGATTTTTACGTAATCTTTAACGATTTTAAAAAATAACGGTTGGTAATTATATTAACAGCAAGTTTTTCTTACTTATGTAGAGGTACATACATACATATTTTCAATTAAAGGAAAGAACTGGTATATAGTATTGAGAAGGCATGTATCTGTAACCATTATATCTTATATATTCAGCCTTTCTAAAATTTACTTTACTTTAGATTTTTTTTTTTTTCATCCACAAATACTATAACTAATCCAATAATACGTTGCCTGACTCACCAAACAAGTGGTAGTTGCAAGATTCGAGTTTAAAACAATAGATAATTATCCTACTTGTCTATAAAAAATAGAAGAGAACAAAACTCGCCAAATTCTGACAAACTAAGCCAAAACGCCACCCACACCTTCCAACTTTTAACCTGCTTCGCAAATCTACGACTAAAACCACTTCTCTATCAACCATCAATCTTCCCTCATCAATCCTAATTTTGTTGCTTACCCTTCAAGTTTATACCTTATAATCAAGCGTAAGCTTATTAACCTAGGTTTGAATCTTAAAACACTGCTTGTCCCCTTAATGCCGCGCCATCTACATCGTTGCAAGTTGAAGATACCTACGCCATCCACATCCTTATATTTCCCTGTACCAATAATAACGGTGATTTTGATGAATATTTTCTTTTTTATTACACCCGTCGCCTCAACCAAAAAAAATCCTTTGTTTGATCCAAAATAAGTCAAACGCCTGGAATAGCAAATAACAAAGATAAATACTAGCTTTAAAAACAAATTTAACAACATCAATATATGCTTTCAATAGAAAATTGGATAACTAGGTTATTATGACAAACAGTTTTAATGCCTTTACTTGAGAGTGAAATAAGCATCCTATTCCTTGAAACCCTGAGCCCCCTTGTAACCTTAAGAGTCTCACTCGTAATCCTCATCACCGTAGCCCTAAGAATTCTCATTAATATATTTATAACTATCCGTACTCGGTTGCCACTTTATTCTGAGCTTTTAAAAATTCACGCCGTTTGCAATACGAAAATTATAGTATATATAATGATAAATATTTTAATTACATCGGTATGAATATTGTAAAAATGGGTAAAAATTATCATCTTCACTGATATTTGAATTTTCTGAACTTATATAAAAAGTTTTTGTAAACTTGATCCTCATATAAACGACCAAATTATATTTATATTGAATATCTAATAATGAGATTCTGCCGATTTTTAGTAAAATATCGGTGTTTTGGATAATAATTGCATGAAAAACCTTTCAAACTAAACTTAAAGTTATTAAAAAAAAACTTTAATAAACCTTTTCTAAATGGATTTCGGCCACCTTACAAAACGTTTCAAAAATAACCTATGCTATGAAATATCATAAAAAACTAATACTGACTCTGTAAACACATTCAAATTGAATTATGATACGTCCGAATTATAAATATTTCGAGTCCAAAATTGAGTGTAAACTTATAATTGATATATGAAATTCGTTACATTTAAATATATAATAAAATCTGTAATATTCTAATCGAAAATCAAAATTAAATAGGTATTTATCATAAATCGAAAAGTTTTAAATGATTTTACTCGCGTTCTTACTATTGAGACCCATGAAACAAGCCTACTATCAAAAACAGCCATAAAATATAACTCATACTATAGGTAGGCCTTTATCATTACAAAGTAGTCAATTCGAATCTTTGGTTTAAGTAACTATTGTATTGAATTTAAAGTGATAGTTTGTTATTTATCAGTTTGATAGACCGCTAGCAGGTTTACTTATTAATTGGTATGAAGAATTGATTGTCCGCTGCCCTAGTATGAATCGCAGACCTACTGTATTTAACTTGCAGTTAATACATCTAATCCTAATGATAATACAGTTAACTTGTAGTTAATGCAATTACCTTACGGTGAGTATAGTTAACTTGACTATATGTTAATTGACTGCTATTTCAATACTGACGACGTTTTAGTCTATGTGCGCACGTTAGTATAGCTAACCACTTTTTTTTTTGGTAATCCCTAAAGTTGTTTTTAACTTTGTTGGTATAACCCAAGGACCAACTGCAGGTCATGGAATAGGCCAGCGGTCCGCTGCGCTATCAGAAGCCTGATGTCCAACACATCAAGCCAGGGATCTCTCTTATGTAAGGACCCAGGGTTAGGGCTGGGACCGCAAAGACCGCAGAGTGGTCTAGTCGATACTACATTGGACCGCAGGAAGCGACTAGCGATTTCAGCGGTCCAGTACTAAAGATGGTATGAAGGCTATAGGATATAAGGACACGGTCAGCATCACATAGATAGTATTTATTTTATAGCTCTTCAGTTGTCAATCTAAGTATTCAGTCTACCCTGAATAGCCTAACAGCTAGTGATCATTTTACAGCACGAACAATCATTTTCTGATATTGCACTTTTGGTACCTCTGCTACCTTACTGCTAACATAAACCCCCTGACACCTTCTATTTACTCACGGGTATTTAGTGTGATCATTACAAAAAAAAAGCTTGTTTAAAAAGAAATCCCAGTATTATTTCAAGGTACCTTCGTTATACTTTGCCAAAACTAATATACATACATAATTAAGGGATCTTCTTGTATCATTCACATACTTTTCTCAAAATATCAATCGAGGTTTCGAAGGTAATCGAAAAAGAGACTATTACTTAGGATAAAATAGCGCCAATTGATACCAACCCATCAATGTATGGGTAAGATGTTTATATGAGCTTAACGATTCGGATTTTTTTTTCTAGCTTGTTAAGTGCTTCCGGTTTTTTTTTTTTTTTTTTTTTTTTTTTTTTTTTTTTTTTTTTTTTTTTTTTTTTTTTTTTGGTATTATTGAAAGGGCTCAAGCGATAAATAGAACGTACCGGCTTAAGTTTTACATATATAGGTGTTTAAAATAATGTATAAATATACGATACGTCTATCTAGTACGTTACCTTGATTATTTGGCTCCAGTTAGAAATTATATTTCCGGGGCGTGTAAAGCGCCCTTATAATATCATAATTATGACGGTCTTTGTTCCTCGGCGTATAAAGATTGTTCGAAGGCATTTCAAAAAAGTATGTAAATATATTCGTATTTTTAAGTACTGCCTTGAAAAAATTATACACCTCGAAAAGATCCGGTTTAATGTTCACGTAGTAGCGGAAACCTTAATTTAGAACGCCTTCACCGGTTTTAAGTTTATGGATACTATTATTTGCCCCATAAAAAGGGGTAAAGAGTTGAAACCCTATTATATTAATATTCGCTAATATTTTGCCAGCGATAGTATGGTGAGACCCGTGCTTCCTATACATAAACCCGGAACTAAGGGTTACGTAACTTTGTTAGGAATTATCGCTCTATTACGAAACCCACAACCTTTATACCACACTACATAAAAGGTATTTAACTTGACGTTACATAACGGGAGATCGTTATATAAGACTTTACTAGTAGAAGCGCCAAGCCTTTTATTATGAGGGTTACAGTCTCTAAGGCCTTTATATTCAATAAGTCCGATCTCTGAGTCCAAAGATAAACAGGTGACAGGCTTTAAATTAATCTCAATTGTATTGGAACAATATTGTCTACTATTTTAGCAGGTCAATTTCAGTGCAGTCAGTCAACTTTACTTATAGTAAAGTTGACTTTATTGACTGCTGGTTGTGGTACTATATTGCAAGTGCAGTGCAGTAGATGCCCACTTCAAAGTGGGGCACAGGCTAAAGCTTTTGGCCATACAAATTAGTGTGCAGACTAGCTAGCGGTCTGCCAAACTTAGAACTTATATCAAATCAACAATATCAGCGCAACACCAGTTACTTCGACCACAGTGATTCGAATCGACTACGTTGTAACGATAAAGGCCTACTAACACTGAATATTACTTATTAGGTTAAGTACAGATTGGCTAAGTAGAGGAAGAAAGCTACTTTCTGGTTACGCTTTGTCTTTTTTTGGCAAGGTAGAGGAAAGGTTTTTGCGAAGGGCCTTTATGCGCTATGTAGTTATTCGCGGCAACAATGAGGGAAGAATTATAGGCTGTGCAGTTGTTCACGGCAGTCTATAAGTAAGCGACGGTATCGTTACTCGAAAATACCAATAAATATTCATTGATCCTTTTTGAAGAACGTTGTGATTGACCGCTAAAAGTCTTAAAGATCACCAAGCCGACAAGTTGGCAAAGGGCTAAGTTAATTGTAATTTTAGGTACAGTTATTGTGAATTATAAGAAAAACAATTAAGGCCTTACGCTAAATAACCTCCACTATTAATAACGACCTCCAACTGCACTACCTACACCAAATCTCTGTCTATACTTTACTCTTTTCACCTCTTTTACCTTAATTCAATCGTTAATCTTTAAGTTTGCTGCTCCTAGCGAAAACACCAAATCGCGCCAAGAAAGTCACATCGCGCGACTTCACGTGGAATCGCTAAGTCTAAACGCCTAAGAACCGCCAAGTCCACGCGCCCCGAATCACCAAGTCCACACGCCATGAATTGCCAAGTTTACTACTAAGCCCTATACCAGCCATATTGTCACGATAGCTTTAGAACGTATTGAAATCGATGCCGTAACCAATTCCATCAAAAAGGAGGTAATTATTACCCTCGAAGTTATTTTCGAAAAGAACTACGACGAAAATCTTTGGTTAACCAAAGTTATTAAAGACTTTACTCCGAAGTATTTGACTAAAGTAATCGGCTACTTTTTTTTCAATATAAATACCACCGGAATTAGCCGTGGACCTATATCCTTCAACGACTTTCAAGACTAGTTTCGTAACTAGAGTCTAGACATGTGGAAATAGATAGAAAGATAAGCAAATATAAAAATGAAGACCGAGCTATTTACTCGAGGAATTGAAATCCTTACGAAGAGAGGAAAGGAAGGTAACCTGGAAAACCTACTTTACGATTGTGCTACGGATAAAGACCCTTAATAGACCTTAGTTAAGGGTAAGTAGACTGTTGACAACAGTAACTTTTAACGCTTATATACACGTTTGTAAGGACATGTTTAGGCTTAAATAATCAGACGTAAGAAATCGATGGATTTATAACCCTTGGGCCCTTTAATCTACTAGTTAATCGAGTAGGAACCTTGCCGAACCCCTTAATATTAAGAGGATTATCGTTAACCTCCCCGCAACAGAAACCCTTAAGCCCACTTTCCCAAAGCTTCTTAGTATGTACATTTTTAGAAGCTAAATTAAAAAAGCAATGGCTTTATACGTGAGCCTATTGTGGGTACGACCACGGGCTTTTTCCCTTTAAATTCGGCTAAAGGTAATTATCCTGCCTATTAATACTAGTAATAACCGGTCTTTTCCCAGGAAAAATAAAAAAGGTCTTTACAACTAGTATATTACCCCTTTCTTTTCAACGCATCCCTATAGAGGATACAGACTATATTGAAATCACCACGTTAATTAAGATCTGAGGAGAAAAAGAGAAGTTTAACGGTAAGCTGTATAACCTCTTCGACGTTAAGTTATGCCTATTTTTCAGTATTTTCCGCTAAATAATAGTTGGGTTGCCAGGATTTTACTCGTTATTCTCCAATATCTTTACCGATTAAATTAAGGATTATTACCTCTGATATCTGACGAATTGTATCTTTTCTCGCGAAATTTACGATAGTATAAAGGGCTACTTCGAACACAATGTTAACTTTACCCAATATTATACAAACTGGAACATTACCAAGTGGTTCTATATATTGAATTATTAAAAAAAGTTGCAAAGCAAGATAGACCTTTTAAATTAGATGCTTGACAGAATGATACTTTGCCAACAAGTAATAGGAAATGTGGGAGTTAGCGAATTCACCTTACGCTAATTGTTCTGGCAAGAAGTTACAGGTTATAAAGAGTTTGAATACGCCTTATAATTCTCTGATGTTACTTTCAAAGTGTTTTTTTGGCAAATTACGTCCCTCGTTGGCGACCGTAATTACTCGAGTTTCCGGCTCGACTAGTATATACTTATAAACTCCGGAATTCAATGAAGAAAAAGACCCTTTCAATTCATATTACATTAATCGAAGGTACGGACGGCGTAGTTAATATGGTCAACGAAAGGTCCATACCTTTACTTATTAAGAAAGGTATTTCTTTTCTTTAAGGTTTTTAAATGGACTAAGTAAGTTTACAATAGGCGTCAAGAAATGTTGGATTTATGGTAGGTAAGGCTATTAGTTAATACGACACACTGTCGCCAAACGTAAAGTAAAGTAGGTAATGTATTACACCTAATTTCCATTTACCTTTAACGGGGATTATATCGAGTAAGTAAAATAGTTTAAAAAATGTAAAGATAAAAAGAAAAAAAACCAAGTTAAAGGTTATCGGCTAGCACGAAAATACTAATACCGGTATTATCCCGGAAGCCACGTATTAAATAATCGATTACGCCTTTTTATACCGCCTTATAGGTAAAGACCCCTATCGCCGCCGTAAAGATAAAAAACCTAACCCCATACACCTTTTTACCATTTAAAACCGGTATGCGAAGTGAGTCTTTTAAGGTATTAAGCCGGATATAGGAGCAATATGGTACTTAACTAGAGGCTATTTATAATATGTCATATTATAAAGGGATATTAATACTATTACGAAACTTAACCACGCGGATGTTGGTAAAGTTAAGGTTAGTTTCGGCTTTGGAAATGAGCTATCTTTATTGTTATCGACAGCAGTAAAGATTGCTGTTAGCTTTCTTATTGTCCGAATTTTAAAATCCTTTTCCTCCTTCCTCCTTTACCTTAAAGATATAAAAGTCATCGGCGTCAATATTAATGTCCAAACTAATAAGCTAATATATGTTAAATCCAGTAAAAGGTTTTTACTTAGCCTTAAACAAGGGCATTTATAATTTTATTTTAAGGATCAAATGTAGTGGTATTAAACCTCACGGAGGTAGAACTTCGTTAATTATATTTTAATTTTTACGACCAGGCAACTAATAGGCTTTACAAGGTCTCAAAGGCAACTAGTTACGAAGATGTAAATTTACCGGCACTAAAGGCAGTTAAACTCCTTTGCTACTATTGTCAAATGTATTTCCGAACCTTTGTAATAATCACACTAAATTCCCGTAAGTATATAGAAGGTGTTAGAGAGTTCATTTTATCAAGAAAATAGTAGAGGTGTTGAGTGAACAATATTACAACCGTGCAAGTTATAATCAAAAGCCGTGAGGCTATTCAGAATATACTGAGACTGAATACTTAGATTTACAACTGAAGAGCTATGAAGGAAATACTATCTATGTGGTGCTGACCGTGTCTTTATATTCTTTATTCTTTATACTATCTTCAGTACTGTCTTGGGCTGGATCATACTGGATCGCTATGATTCTCCATTCTCTGGATCATCTTTGATCGCTATGATCCTTCATGATTCATCACATGACTTTGCTTCGTCATCGTAGCTGATATAACTTCAGGCTTATCAGTGGCGCAGTTTCATACTGGCACGTTTCCTAACCTAACCGCTGTCTGGGTTCTGACAACCCTTCTAAGATTTAAGTTTACATTAAAGAAATATTAAAAATTTAATTCGAAAGTTTTTGTGGACGTATTTTACCTGGACGGCAAGTTAGTATTACATGTTATAGACTTCTTTACGGCTTTTTACGGCGTTAAGTTCCTTAAAACCATTATGGTGAAGGAAACTTAAGAGGTATTACGTACTTTGTAGATCGATATGTACCTTGGCCTACGAAACGTATTAGTTTACAATGCCGGCACTAACTTTTTTATAATGTAGTTTTAAGTTAATGTAAAGTTAATAGGTATTTAGTATAAATAGGTTTTTGTAAAAAATTATTAAGGTATTGGTAAGGTTAAAAGGGTATACGCCCTCTTGCAAAGGGCTTATGATATCCTTATACTGGAAATCGAAAGCTTTATAAGTTAAAAGGAACGGCTTTAAATGGTGTTAAAAGGTCTTGATGATATTATTAGCCTTGAAGGACTTATATTAACTTTATTGGTATTTGGAGCTTATTTATGTATGATGACTAAGTCGTTACCATCGTTAAATACTAAAAAGCGTATTATAGCGTACAGCGAAGCTCTAAAGAAACTGAGGAAAAAATAGGCACGCCGCCAGCTTAATAATGCCCTTAACATAAGGAATGAACCTTTAATAACAAACGTACTTTTATTCCCCCTTTAGAGTAAAGTTTTCACGTGGCGTAAGCCAAGTAAATAGGATAGGCCGTATAAGATCTTAAGTATTACAAACTTAAACGAGCTAGTTAAAACTGTTAACGGCCTCATGACTTTCCGAGCTATATAAGTTAAGTTGTATGAAAAACCCCTTAAGTTTGATAAAGATCCTAACGTCTATAACTTCCGAGCCGAATGAATTAGCCAATATAACCCTTCCGAGCCGAATATTAATAAACTAATGAAACGTCGACGGCTTGAAAAACTATTCAAAAGGAGGATATATACTAAAGAAGAGGAAGATGTGACTATAAGCCTGGCAGGGCATATACAACGTCATAGATATCTTGGAAGGAGAAGTCTGACAGAAACCTTGCTCTTAAGTTTCGTGTCGAAAGCATTATTAAAACACCGGGTAAGCCTTTTGAAAAAAGTGATTAAATGAAAATTGACGGCCTTTTATCATGGAAGGTTGTATAATTTATGCCGTTAACGTAATTTGAAAGCCAAAACATTACTTTTTTTAAGTAAAGGATATTGTATAAGATTAAGGATGAGATTATAAATCGGCTGTACGAGAAGTTACAGCTAATCGTATAAGGATACAGTGATAAAGATAAAGACTCGATCCTTACTTCATCGATTATAATCTAAAATATTAGCTAACGTTTGATCGTAGCTATTGTTACTAGTTTAACTGTTAACGTAAAGGATTAGTTTACACTTAATAGCCGGGATATCACGTAAGCGTACACGTAATCTGCCACCGATATTCAATGGATTGTACTCTTGGAATTACCATGAGAATGAAGGAACAAGTTTCCGGTGGGCAAGATAATATACTGTATTAAACCTTTAAACAGATTAGCTGAAGCTAACATCTATTGGTTTTTGACGTATTAAACCTACTTTAAAAATAAGATAGCTATAGAGACTTTAATATTAGATCTATATTTGCTAATTACAAAAGGTAAAGACTTTGGTATCGTAGATATGTAAATTAACGATACCTTTCACTTTGGTAATGTTAGGTTTGTAGCGGTAGAGTAACTTGTTATCAAAAACTTAGGTTTTTAAAGGTGTAAGTTAATTTAAACGTTGGCTAAAGGTATATAATTTAACTTTAACGAATCGTTACTTCTTATTTATAGTGTTAAGGCTAAAAGAGGCATTTACATTAGTTTGCATTAAAAGGGGCAAGACATACACCTGATAATTATCGATAAGGCTGACGAGGCAAACGTACAAAGATATCTAGAGCAAAAGGCCCGTGCGGTTTACATCGCTATATTATACCAACTGGAGACAATATAAGATCTTTTCATTATAATATAAGTAAAAGACCCATAAAACGAAGTTTTTGAAAAGTTAAATAATCGGATTTAGTGGCAAATGGATTATGTGAGAAAAGGAATTAATATGGTTTTTATAGATTTAACGAAAGCGAAGTTAATGATTTTTGCAAACGGATTATTTTCCAATAATACTAACCTTATATAGTAAATAGGCTTCCTAATAATATTTGTTGACGAGGATAAGTTTAGAGGGTAAATGAAGATTACCTAAAATCTTGTACATTGGATATCTATTAAATGTAAGCGCGTAACTCGAAGTGTATTCGCCTTGAAAGTTTACGGTATAATGGTAAGCTTTAATATCGGTATAGTAACTAACGGTACATCAAGGATTATTACTAAACAGCTGGGTTTGCTACCAATACTTGTAGTGGTGTATACCGACTCCCGGAGCTTTTACGAATGCCTATTAAAACTAGGTACGACTAACGAAAAACACCTAATAATAAACGTAATAAAGTTAAGGGAGGAATACGAATCCTAAGAAATCGATAAGTTCCGGTAGATTAACGGCAAAGATAACCTTGCCGACGTTATAATTAAGGATACGCCCAATAACGCCCTGAAAAATTTTGTGGACAGAAATACACTAACCATACGAATCGAAAGATACGTGAATCGCCCCGCACATAACGTAAAGGAACAAGGTTGCCCTGGAAAATTAGAAGACTTCTAGGGTAATGGTGGCGATGGAAGTAGTTTGAATTACTGGTAAAAGGTACGTAAGTGGTGGCGTACTTGATTTAAACAAGTTTGTGGCGAAAGATCTCTTTTATACACTATAACTATCGCGGCGGTCTTTTTTATATTTAAATATTACGTCGAAAATTGATACCCCGACTACGGGTAAAAAGGACTTCAAAATAAGCTACGGTTTCACTTATCGGTATATCGAAGGCAGTCGCTTCGTTATGTAGGATTCCACCTAATATTGTCTCCTTTAAGGACTCTGACCTACCCTCTAGCAGAATGGTTTTTGAATAATAACGGCTCCGTTTTATATACCAGTTAAAAGCCCTCGATACCGGGTATCTACTGAGGTAACGAATCGAAACGACGCCCTTAATAATGTTTATAGAAGCATAAACCTATGTTACTACGGTTGTGCCAACTAATAAAAAAGGAGCCCTTTGCGTTAACATAATCTTTAGGCGATTAATATGATTTTGGGAACATATAACGTAAATATAAATATTAACTTTAAAAACTTTCTTTTACCAAGATATCAGCTTTAACATGTTAAAATACGTTTACGTTTCCTCATAACTGATGACGAGTTTTCTAGTTTTCAACGGCTCATTTTATTTACCCTACGATTCTCACGTAAATCCCTCGATAACCCTACGTACAGGTAAATAATGAAAATATAAATTTATTTTTTCAAGCTCAATATTTGAGCCCCGATCAATATTATACTAGAGTTTTCACCAACGGATCCGATTAGTTTTTCGATAATAGGTGTTACGTTTTGTATGGATATATGGTTCACCGAAACGGGCGTACAATTGTAAAGTGTTTAGATAACTTACAACATAATACGTATATCTTTGATACAAATGTTATCGGTGTTTTTCGAAGTTTTAAAGCAGATTCCTAGGTAACCTTAAGCGAGATAACAATGTACGTAAAAAAGAACTTTATAATATAAAGCCTAATTGATAATACCGCTACTTTTTTCAATAATCTTTCCGGGATTTCCACGCCGTAATCACGAATTATCTGGATCTTGTTACAGTTAAATAAAACCTTGGGCATATAGATACTGAAGGAAATAAATATGTAAATAAATTTGTTAACCTAGGTGCCAAAACGATTACTTAGTTTCATGATAATAACCAACACTTTAAAAACGGGGGGAAATCGCTACTTCGGACCTATTTGATAACTATTAAAAGAGAATGATACGTTTAGATAAAAACTAAGTTATTTCTATACTATAAGCGTTAGAGTTTTATATACAAAATTGAGCCAGGGCTCAAATTCGGTATATTTTGCGGATCCGATACCCTTTTACGTTTAGTACCATTATTAAGAATCTTTTTATATTGGTTTTTCATGATAAGATACGGGTACGGGAACTTCATGACTGATTTCCGGAAATTGAAGCTATTTAAAGCGAACGAAATCTACCCCCGTTACGATAGCAAACGTAACGTATCCTATATAGTTTACTACCCGATTTCCGTAAAAGTTTTAAATCTCTAGATACGTGCCTTTAGAAAGCTTTTAAACAGATAGATATACGACACTTATATAAAAATGGTCCTCATAAACCTAAAAATTATCCGGAACTTCGCTCGCGTTCTAAATTATTTTTCGAAAGATAAAAGAAAACAAATTATAGCTTTATAACGCCTCGATTAACCTCCTCCGGTAACGAAAAAGTTTTACGCCCGCCGAAGTTTACATATAAGGCTTACAAGCTTGTATATGCACACCTATTACATTTTTACTACCACTATTACCATTAATAAACTTATCCTTTTATTAGTTTTACTATATCCGCTATTAAGGCCTAAACATCAGACGCTCAGTGAGCCTGCCCCTTCCAAAAAAAAGTTATATATATTAGAAACGGAGACGCAAGGGGTGGTACGGATGGAGACGGAAAAAGGGGTGATGGAATAATTAAGGAAAAAAACCGTTTTCGCCTCTACTACTAATTTAGTCGTCGTTGCCGGCGCCTATTTAATCTCTTTTGGTAACGAGGCCCGGTCGTTTTATCAAAGCCGTTATAACGGCCTAATTTACGATACTTTATGCCGCCTTCATGATAGTGTATAAAGATTGTCGTAAGGCGGTTAGGCGCCTAGAAAACGCCTACGTTACTATAGTGATATAATAGGTTGTAAATAGCTCGAAGGCATTGGAAAAATTGTAAATAAACTCACCTTTACATTTGGTTACTACAATCATGAGTTAGGTTCAGTTTCTTATAATAGGGGTATTACAGGGTTTATATGTATATAACGGTTGTATTTTATCTTTTCTCATCTCCTGATATAAACACTATTACTAGCTCCTACTAATAAAAATCGTACGTAACCCATATAAGGTTACGCCTTAACACTTACGGCAGGGCAAAAACTAGTCGAGCGGATTACAGAGATATAAGAGAGGGGGGGGGGAGGGGTCAAAGGAACCGAAGGAGAGTTACATTTAAAACACGTTTGATGCGTTTAGAGATTATTGATTTGCGGGCTTCAATGCGATGGGCTCGAGCACGTATAACACAGCCTTTACATATAGTTGTCATTAGAAAAGGGGAATTAATTAAGATACCCTAGTTAAAGGGAAAAAGGGGATACGAAATTGTTAGGGTATAAAGGAACACTTACTTTTTCCGGTTACTTGAGTAATTGATTAAGAAAAGGTTTGAATTTAAGGTTTATATTGTTCAAGACCCCCTTTCTATATAGGACGATGACATATAAACTACTACGCATATGTAAGGGGTCCCTTATTATTACGATGTATCCTTTAACGCCTACAAGTAACTTAATACGTGTTTTACCTTCGCCTTTTTCAAAGGATTTTACTTTACTATCTTAAGCTTCACGAGGTCCCTCTGTTTTAAAGGACTAAAACAGTTATATCACTGGCACGATTAGGCGCTAGGCGGGGGCTTAAATAGCTATGCTACGTGGCTTGACTACGGCTGCAATTTACACGCCTACGGGTCTCTAACTGGTGAGGCACTTTAAGGTCTTCATTGAAGGGATGGTAGGGGGCTAAAGGGGCCTTGGCAAGCTATAAAGACTCTATATTACGATCCCTCCCGCCGGTATCTACAGGTATATTTCGTAGTAACTAATGAGATGCCTCGCGGCAAGCACTGTCCGATTATAGTACAATACAAAGAAAATAACAATAAGGAACCTTTGACTTTACTTTATTTATCAAACTTTGTTATTAACACTATGGTTTTCTATCTATACTACTCTGTTTTCGTCCGCAGTGTTAAAATCGTTAATCAAATACATAAAGATAGTTACTATAAACGAAAACACCGAAAATCGCTAAGTCGCGCCAAAGAAAAGTCTACGTCAGCGACCTCATGCCAAATCGCTAAGTCCACATACACAGAATCCTAAGTCAGCACGCCCAAAAATTATCAAATTCCCTCTCCTAAACCGAAACGTTAAAATGCCTATTTAAAATGCCGAAATTGATGTTGTCGCCGACTCTATTAAAACAAACAATCAAAGCCCTCAGACCTGTTTTTTCAAAGTACTACAATACAGATCCTGGGTTTAAGAAAGTAAACGAATTTTCAACTAAAGAATACCTAACCAATTAGGTTAACCAATACATCTTTGACACCGACGTTGGAAAAGACTTGAGCTATAGCTAACGCAATTTCCAAAATTTCCGTAAATCCTTCAGTCACTAGACTATTAACATGTGAAATACGATCCAACGCATTATTAAAGCTAAACTAAAGGCAAAGTTTATAAGCGTAAGAATTAAATACCAAACAAAACTTCAAAAGACTTAGTAGAAATCTTTTCTCAATTATTTTAACTTAACAATTACCCCTAAAGTTTTGACCTTAAAACTTCCAAGGAAAATTTTAAGGCATCAAAACCCTTGAACACCCTTACACACGTTTTGAAAGACCTCCTTTAAATCAATAATGAAGTCAAGCCTTTAACCACTCCGTAAATACCAATTTTTTACTCATATATTAAAAATAATATCTTAATTTGGTCGGGAGTTCAAAACATTTTCTTAATAACATGAAGTACTTCTTTAGCAACGGTAGAACGCATGAATTAACAACCACTAACGCGAAAAAAGAATTTGAAAATGCCGCTATTTATCTATTAAACAAATAAAATGATCTAGTTCATTAACACCTTCCCTTTCATCAATAAATTCCTTTTACCCCCGAAACTTCCCTTAAAATCGTTTAACCACCTAAATTCCTTAAGGTTATCCCCAAAATCCTCAAGTTCCTTCAAACGAAATTTTCCATGGTAAGTACGCCTACACGTATAGGCCAACCACAGGTTCTACCATAGAACTTTATTTCTCGGGTTAAACAACTGGCAATTATCTCTACTATCGCTATTCGGAAGCTTTAGAACTTAAGTTGTCAGTAGGAAACAATATCGAAGATTGAAACGACTATCATAACCATTCTTAAATTTTTTTCAAAATGGTCAATATTAACTACATGCTTTTCACGAACTTTACGAAAATCTGGAGCGATGTAAAGAAGTATGATATAAATCTTGGTAACCTGTTTCATACAAATATAATACCCCTTTTAAGTATTTACAAATGAATGGAGGTCTATTTTTCCTTTTTTTTACTTATTATTTTCTAAAATCCATATAAAGCACGCTAAGGATGACTACTTAAATTTCCTCATGAAGTCAAAGTTTTATCGAAAGATTTACAATAATCTAAAAACTATTTCGAATAAGACGTCCAACTTTCATAATACCGTACGGACTGGGTTACGACGAGTTGAACGAAGATAATAATTTGAAAAGAGGAGGAAACCCTGATGAATATCTTTAAAAAAAAAAACTTAGTAAATTGATATTATATCAAGAAGCAATGAAACATTCACATGATATCGAATCCACACTATAAGAACAGATACCGGCAGATTTTACGGATGTAAACGAATTCGAATACGAATTATAACGCCTAAATGCCACCTATAAAAGTTTTTTTTAACCAATTATAGTCTTTTATTACAACTTTAATTACCAGAAAACCAAACTAATTCGATATATATATTTAAACCAATGACCTACACAATTAAGATGAAGAAGATTATACGACAACACATTTGAATAATTGCAAATACGGACAGCACCAATGGTGGAGATTGGGTCAAAAGCCTTTAAACTAAAAATATAGCTACATTAGTGTCAGCAACAAAGGAAAAAAATCAGCGGATTTGTTAAGCGTAAGAACTATCATTGTAATAGCAATAAACTATATTATATTTATAGAAAATCAGGTTACAATCAATTGTTTTTTTTTTCTTATTACCCTCCAACTAAATACTATAAACAGTAGGTGATATATTATACCTAGTACCCTACTATTTGTAGGAAATAATTCATATACTATATTACAAACTATGAGAATAAAAAGGCCATTAACGATAACGATATGCTCGAACAAGTTACTTAATATAAATTTATTATTCGTAACACGGCCTAATAATTAGCCGATTATGCCTTCCTAGACTGTTAAGTGGTAAAATCCCTTACATGTACCTTAACTAGACACCTGACACTTAAAATAACTTAGACATTTGTAACCATTACACAGATCATACGTTTCAAAGTATTATGTAATATAAAAGCTCAATAAGGTACTTAACAGGAAGCTATTCGAAATATTTGGTATTGAGGAAGGAAAATACTATCGCTACGATGATGAATATTCAAAATTCTAGAAAAGCTTAAGCTAGCTTTAGCTTTAGAAAAACATTTTTTTCAATAAAATTAATGACTTTTTAAATTTTCATTGTTCCTATTACGTTTTATACTCTCAAATCTCCTACGTTATTCTTCTTTTGCATAGAAAATATGAAGATTCTAGATATTGATATCGACGTTAATACTAACGAACTAGTTTAAAACGGCCCAAGATTCCCCCTCGTCTCCCAATAGTGGCACTTTTGGTTTCTTTTTAAGGCCAAAAGGTAAATGTATTAAACCTATCAGAGTTAAAAATGCGTTAATTATACCAACGTTTTAATTATTCAACTATAAACAAACGATATGAAATCCTCAAGTCTGTAGAACATAAAAATGCGGAATAATGTGCTTAAAAGTTTAATGAAAAGCTATGGAAGTATTGATTAATATATAATCAACCCCCAAAACATTTAAATTTACATTGAAAATGATGAGGATTTCTATGAAACGATTCTCGCCGATGTATTTTACTTGAACAATAAGCTTATTTCTTATGTTATTGATTTTGTAACCTCTTTTCACAAAACCCAATCCCTTAAGCCCTTGTTGTCGAAGGATACGTGGAAAACGTTTAGAATCCTATGAATTGATATGTATTGGGATTTATCAAATGTTATTGTTCATAATATCGATACGAACTTTATGACAGCTCAATTTCAAACAAATGCGAAAAAAATAGTCATTCAGTATAAATTAGTGTTTATTAAGGCTTAATAAAATATTCAAAGCGTTCAAAAGATATACAAACTACTTAGAAAAGTGTATGATATCTTTATTTTAGAGATCAAAACTTTTACCAACTAGGAGACATACTTTTTCAATGGCGGTGGAAAGCCTGAATATTACTGTGGGCTTCAATAGCTTAGCACTAATACTTCTAATTTTGTAAACACTTGCTTGTCTAACAAATAAATTTCCGTCATCATTAAGTACCTAAAAAATGACTATGACATACGGAAAAGCTTTGATGAAACTGCAAAAAAAATCGACACGCTGTCAAATTAATAATGTCATTAACACTATAAACGGCTTTACTATGATTAACGTGGTTCATTTACCATTATAAAGCGAAGTCCTTGTATGACTAAACCCAAATAAATAGGATAACCCCATTCAAAATCTTGAGTATCGCCAACTTGAAAGTAGTTATTAAAACTGTTAATGGTATTACAACGTTTATATAACTTTGGTCAAATACTATATTAGGGTAATCAATGACTACAATAGCGATAAGGATCCTCGAACTAAGCAAATTAAATAACACAACCTCTTCCCCTTAATTGAAGAGCTGATAAAACATCAATAAGGCAGTCGACTCCGAAAAACAAGCAAGGTTAAGAATGAGGAACATACACCGGGCCGGATCTACAATACTACTTACATTCACAAGAAAAAAAAGGATAACCAGAATTTGTTTATTTAGCTTCGAGTTTGATTATTTTTTAAGATTTTAGGTATACCTTTTAAAGAAAATAATAAGGTTAAAATAGATGGATTCTCTACTTCAACAGTCACATGATTTGTAACAAGACGAGATTGTAACTTTTACAATATGAATCTTACGATTGTTAAGTCGAATATTATAAACGAATTTAAAGGTAAAACATTGATGCGTCTGTACGAAAAGTCACGACTAATCGCTCAAAAATACGGTAATAAAAACAACAACTGAATCATTACTTGATTGCAAACAATTTATAAAATGAGTAAACGTTTAATAATCGTTTGGTCAATAAGCATCCTGGCCAAAACAAACAGAAAGTTGGCCATTTTTTCCTTTCCTATCACCGGGCAGTGCTCCTTGTAAAGGTGTACTAGCTGCTACAAAATATTCCTATATATACTGGCGGCGTGGATAGCAACGTAAGCTTTGTATAAATTCGTGTAGGCCAGTGGAAACTTACGCTATCTACCCGATTAAGACCTTGGAGTTCCCCACAGTCCAAAACCCATAGGCGTATAAATTCTAACCATAGTCAAGTACCATAATATTTTTGGTTTAGTTTCCATCAAACGCTTAATTACGCTGGACATAAGATTGTATATTCCTATAAATGTATCGCGTAAAGCTATGGTAATAAAATGAAAAAGCTCGTATAATAGAACGTGAGTAATATGGAAATATATAAGTCTACGTTGGGGCCCGTACACGAGCACAGTCGAATGTATCTATATAAGAGTAGTAGATCATTATCATATAGATGTATAATAAGAAGATCTCTATACGTACAGAGGTTTGTATATTATGTCCTGGAATGAAAAAGGACTCCTTATTGAATTTATCTTTCACTCTAAACCCTTCCGTTAATAATAATTCGCGCATATATTAATAAGTAAACAAACTCCTTATATTTTGTATTATTAGTATTTCAAACTTTCGCGTTATACCCTGTGGTAACTTAGGGTCTTTTATTAAAGAATTTAGTGGCTTTCTCACGTTAAACCCGGTTTATATATACGGCGCCAAGCAATTTACCATACAAATTACTATGCAGACCAGCTAGCAGTCTATCAAACCTAGAACAATACATATACTATTTGACCATTTGCAGCATCAGTTACTTCAACCACAGTGATTCGAATCAACTACGTTGCAAAGTTTAAATCCCTACCAACATTGATCAGTGCTTATTAGGTTAAGCATAGATAAGCTAAGTAGAAAAAGAAGCTGCTTTCCAGTTATATTTTACGTTAAAAAACGGCGCCCAGGGCAAAGGTAGATTTTTGCAAAGAGCCTTTATTAGTATTTCGCCAGTCCACGATGGTAGGAAAACAGAGAAGACTTTTAGGCTACGCTAGTCCATAACAGAAATCTAGAAGTAAGCGACAGTATTGATACTTGAAAATACTAAGAAATATTTATAGATCCTTTTTGAAGAAAATCGTTGAGATTGACTACTAAAAGTTTCAAACTCAAAAAGTTAGCAAACAGCTAAATAAGTACTACTGCGAGTATTACTAATGAAAAAAGAACCAAGTCCTACAATCAAAATAACGGACAATTTTTAGCCTTTACTTTTTAATAAACAACCTCCAACTATGATCAAATACTAAGTTTTTCCCTTTAATTTACTTTGTTCACTTTACATATGTTAATTTAATTACCAAGTTATCTGCCTTCAACGAAAAAATTAAGATTCGCTTAGTTACGTTAAGAAAACCACGCCGCGCCACCTAACGACAAATCGCTAAGTTTCTACGCGACTTCACGTCAAAACACTAAGTAACGACACTCACAAATCGCCAAGTTCACTTCACGCCATGCCATTGAGTTCTACATAGGCCAAAACCTCAAGATGGCCTCAAAACGCGCTAGATTTGACACTATTACCCATCTTGTTAAAAAAAGAGGCAATTAAAGCCCTTGGACCCTTCTTTTCAAAATATTATAATGAAGAGCTCTAGGGGTACGTTGTTGACCAAGACTTCACGAAATGATACCTGGTTAACTTCGTTGGCAGTTGAATATTTAATTAAGATAGTGGCGAAGACTTTGACCTCGATAATCGCGCTTTTTACAAGTATCGTGACTTTTTCTATGACTCAACTATTAATATATAAAAGGCAATTTATAAAAGGATGAAATCAAGGCTTAAGTTTGAATTTCAACGATGAGGGGTTTACATGCTAGTATAAGGCAACGTAAAGCTTCTGTAAATTATTTTCTAACTGGCCTAATTTAAGGAATAACCTTAAGATACACGACTTAAGGGGAGGTGTGCCAAGGAACCTTATCGCCCTTACACGCTTTTTAGGAAACCAAAACTTTACCCTTAGTTAAGTTAAGCCTTTTTATACACTGATGATAAGGAACCTATTAATCTGTCGGTAGTTTAGCACCCTTATATAACAGCATGGAGTACGTCTTGAGCGGAGGTAAAACGCGCAAAGTAAAGGATGTTAATGCAGTAAAAGATATTAACATCGGCGTTTTATACCAGTTAAATAAGGAAGATCGCTAAGTTCCCAATGATCTTGAAATACTTATTGCCCCTTAGCCCTCTAATCAGAATCGCTAAGCCTCTTAAAGGCCTTCACACAGCAGGTTTACATACATGTATAAGCCCACCATAGGTTTTACCATACGACTTTACCCCACGGGTTAAGCGACTGTCAATTACCCTGAATACTATATTTTGAAGACTTTAAACTTAATCTACTAGGAAATACAAATAAAGACTGGGATAACTATTGCGACTTTCCCCTAAGTTCTATTATGATAGTTAATATTAATTACAAACTTTTTACGAACTTCGCTAAAATCTGGAACGATATAAATAAGTATAACGGGAAGCCTTATAACTTCTTCAACACGAAGAGAATACCCCTTTTAAACATTTACAAGTGAATGAAAATTCCAATCTCTTATTTTTACTTATTATTCTCCAAAATCTTTACAGGGTTCGTTAATATTTATTACACAGCATTCCTCCCTCAAACAACTAGCTTTCGCGAAGTTTACAATGACATAAAAGTACACTTCAAATACGATTTAAATTTTACCTAATACTATATACATTGGGTTATTATAGGGTAAACTACGATAATAGCGGGGGGGGGGGGGGGGAATAGGAAAAAAATACTAATAAATATGTTAAATCAGATGCTTGTTAAGTTAATATTATGTTAGAAGGTAATGAAGAAAGTATACGCTGGTGAAGCTATACTTCGCGAACAGGTATGGGTAGCCATTAGGGGTATTACCAAGTTTTGATACGCCTTTCAACGTACATATGCTATTTACGAAGGCTTTTTTAACTAGTTATGTTTCTTATTCGTAACCTGAATAACACATATACCAAACTCGCTTAATATATACCCCTAAATTAACAACTTCCTTAACATAAAGAAAGAAAACTATACAGTAGTTAATTATGTCAACCGCAAGTATGGTTATAAACGCCCTTAATACCCAACAGCTTTAAACTCAAGATAACAGGTATATTGGCTCTAATTAGGCCAAAATTCAAGCATATTTTCTAACCGTAAGATTTATCGTCGTCGTAGTAGTAAAAAATATTATATTTGAAGAAAATTTGGTTATTAATTAACTCGTTACCCTCACATCAATCTCAACAACAGAAATATGGTGTATTATATCTAATACCCTATTACTTTTAAATAGAATTATTTGGATTATGTCGCAAACTTCGAGGGAAACGACGTAATTAATGGTAATGATACCTTTTAGCAAATCAAGTAATATAAAGATATTACTTCTAACGCGGTTTTATAATTAGTCGACTATAGCTTTTTATACCGTTTATATGGTAAAAACCCTTACCTTTACCTTAATAAAGCCCTTCATCCCTTATATATCTTTAACCCCCGCTATCGTAATGTGGACCACATGTTTTAAAGTATTATAACAGACACAGAGGCAGTAAAATACTTAATAGGAAGCTATTTATAATGCATAACACTGCGAATGGAAAGCACTACATCAATTAAATTTAATTGTTACAACAATAGTAGGGCTAGGGTCAGCTTTAAATCAAATGAATAATTATCGTTATTAGTGATAATAGTAATTTAAACTATTATAGGAGTAACTACGTTTTATATCCTTCAATCTTCTACCTCATTCTTGTTTTTCTTAAAGTATATAAAGACCTTTAGCGTTAATATCGACGTCAACGCCGATGAGTTGGTAAAAAAAAGTTAAAGGTTTACTTTTGCCTTTAAGTAGAGTACTATAATTTTACTTTTAAAGCCTAAAAACATTGTTATTAAGCCTCATAAAGCTAAAGATAGGCTAATTATACCGGCTTTTCAATTACCTAGCTTTTAATAGGATATATGAAGTCCTAAAATCCGTAGGGTATGAAAATATGGATTTTTTTGCCCTAAAAGTTGTTCAAGAACTTTATTACTGCTATTCAACGTCTACTTAAACCCACCAAAAATTTCTGTTTATACTAAAAGATAATAAGGACTTCAACTATGAGGTTTTCATTTATGTATTTTACTTAGATAATAAGACTGTTTTTTATATTATTAACTTTGCAACTTTTTTCTATAGGGCTAAGTTCTTAAAGTCATTATCAATAAATGATACGTGGGAAGTGTTAAGAATTTTATGGATTAATGTGTACCAAGGCTTATCTAACGTCGTCGTTTATAATATCGACACTAATTTTGCGGCGGCGGAGTTTTTTAAAAAATGCCAAACTAATGGGAATTTTAGTGTAAACAGGTGCCTGTAAACGCCTACTAAAGCATTGGAAAAGTTAAGAAGGTATATGAATTACTTCCCCGAACGTATAATATCCCTATGTTGAATATTATAAGTTTTACAGATTCAAAGGTATGTTTTTAAATAGCGGTGAAGGGCTTGAATCACATTATGAGCCCCAACGGTCTAATTTTAATGTTGTTGGTTATGAAAGCGTACCAAATTTTGAAAAATGAATTTACTTTATTAGAAAGTACCTAAAAGCAAGCTATAGCCTACGGCGAAGCACTAAAAAAATTACGAAAAGAATCGGTACGCTGTTAGGTTAACGATTCTTTTAATACCAGAAACAGCCCTACGACAATCAACATACTTACTCTGCTATTGTAAAGTGAAGTCTTCATGTGGAAGGAGCCGGGCAAATGTGAGGGCTTTTATAGAACTTTAATTATCATAAACTTTAAAGTAGTAATTAAAATTGCTAACGTTTTTATAATCTTTCAAATTACCTAGGTCAAGCCTTATATTAAGGTAGTCAACGATAAAAACATCAAATCTCAACAACCGAGTTAATACAAGTTGCCTTTAACTATGATTTATAAGCTGATAAAACGCTGCCGGCAAGAACGATCTTGGAAGAAAAAGAGGAGTATTAAAGAGGAGGAACATATACTAGGTACTATTTATACTATTGCTTGAGTAAATAAAATAGAAAAGTATTAACAAAACTTGGTACTAAATTTTAGAATACAAAGTATTATTAAAACCTTCGGATTTTTTTTTAAATAAAAGGGATGAGGTCAAAATTAATGGGCTATTTATTCGGGGAGTTGAATAATTTATACCTAAAACCAACTTTAATCTTGAAAACAAAAATATTACGATTTTCAAGTAAAGCATTATTTATGAGGTTAAAGGCAAAATCATGAGGTAGCCGTACTAAAGATTACGTTAAATCGTTTAAAAATGCGGTAATAAAAGTAAAAACTGGATACTTACGTAGTTAGTCACGATTTAGAAGATGAGTTAAAGTTTAGTATTCGCTTTAGCCATGATTTTATTGGCAAAACCTAAAGCTAAGTGTACACTTGATAGTCTAAATATGACGTAAATATACATATAGTTGGAAAACAACTTATAACGGATCGTTTTATTGAAGTTTCTATAAAAAAAATACGTATCTTCTACCCTTTAGGGACGGTAATACGATATATTAAGCAACCATACGGTCTGATCAATATTGACGTCTATTATTTTCTTACCCACTAATTGACCTTCAAATTACAATAAAATATAAAGTTTTTAATATATGACCTGTATATACTAGTGACGAAGGACAAGGACTTCGGTTTAGTAGGAATGTAGATTAAAGATACCTTTTTCGTTGGAACGGCTGGCTTCGTGGCATCAGAATAACAATCGATTAAAGATTACAAGTTTCAAAACTACAAGCCGGTCACGACGTTAGCGAAAGGAAGTCAACTTAACTTTAATAAATGGTCAATTCGCGTATTTAATTTTAATACCGGTTTTAGCTTTCGCTAAAAGGGACAAGGTAATAACTTAGCCATAATCAACAAAACTAACGTAGCTAAGGTTTAATGGTATCTGAAATAACGTACCTATAATAGCTATATTGTCACCTTTTTTAACCGGGGTATCTATACAACGTATCTATTACAGTATAAATAAAGAACCTAATAAATAAGAGATTTAAATGATGAATACAAACCTAAACCAGAGGATTAATATAGTTTTAATTGACCTGTCGAAGTCCAAGTCAATTATATTTAGAGACGGGTCATTCGCAAATAACATTGACCTATCTTTTTAGATCAGTTTCCTAATAACCCTTATTAATAAGGTGAAGTGTAAGGATCGATTTAGTATTATAAGAAGCTCAATTTATTAAATCTTCGTCAAATATAGAAAGATTATATTAAATGTATTAGCTTTCAAGGTTTACAGGATAATAATAAGCTTCAATATATGCATAATACTAAGAAAACCAATTAATATTATTAACAAGTAACTAAAGATTTCTCCTATTCCGGTGGTAATTTAAATCCATTTAAAGAGTTTATTCCAAAGAATTCCTCAATTCGAAACCATTAGCTATAAATCCTGATGATCGACGTAACGGAACTTCGCGAAACCTATGAAGGGAGTAAAATTAAGGAGTTCTAGTGGATTAACGAGAAAGACAATCTTTTTAACGTTATAACGAAAGCATAGTTAAACAAAGACCTTTATAGGTTTATAAACAGTAATAGGTAAACTATACGTATCTACAGCTACTTAAATAGGCCATCCGGCAAGGTAAAATTATGTGGCGGCGATCAAGTATATTCTGTCAAACTAGAAGACTACTAGGAGACCAACGATAATGACTTATTTGATTAGCATGGCTAAAGTGGAGGTTTACATATGCCTATGGCGGAAGAACTTTTTATAGGAGTTAATAAACTCGAACCTTGGAGCTACGGGGTAATCAAGGGAAAATAGAGTTAATCCAAGTACAAATATGTGCATTTTGATGTGGAAGTTAACTGGAATTCATAGGGGTTTGGCCATTTGATAAGGAGGTAATTCGGCGGTAACCAGAAAAGATGGGTTAGCAACACTGGCATGTGTACACAAACTAAAATTCCGACAGTATTAGAATAATAATACTAGCAATGCAATAAATCAACTTTACTTATAGTAAAGTTGACTATATTGACTACAAGTTGAGTGTATTGTTGGCAGGCCTATTGTATTAGCTTCAAAGCAAGTACAGTAAACTCCCATTTCACACTAGGGCACGAGCCGAGCAATTAGCCATACGAATTACTGTGCAAACCAGCTACTAGTCTGCCAAAACTAAAATAATATATCCAACATTTGAATATTTATAGCATCAGTTACTTCGACCACAGTGATTCAAATCTATTAAGTTGCAACGTCTAAAGCACTACCAACAGAAAGGTTTTTTTTATCGGTTGTACTACTTCTACTTTACCGCTCTTAGGCGTGCCTTTAAGTAAGATTTTACTTTGCTTATGAAAAGTTTATTGTTTTCCTTCAAAAGTAAAAAAAAATAACGCTGATGTTTATCAGCTTATCGATAGCTTCATTTCTATCGATACCTATATATCCTAGGCACTACTTTATTATAACTCGGTTTAAATAGGATTCAGCTACCGTATAAAATTTCTTAAAAGCTTATTGTGACGAAATAACGGGGTGTTTTTTTTTTGAGCCTTATATCACATAGATATTCTTGACGAATAATATATTTTCATCTATTATAATATACGTAGTTTTTTTTAGGCCGCGAAGTGTGTTTACGACTTCTATGTCGAAAACGTATGTGATATGGTCATGTTTTCTGGATCCGTTCGATATCATACGGCCGTTTCGAAAAACCATAAACGTATACTCAACGTGTTTTTATCCTCTTAATATTTGTTCGAAACCATTTGTAATTGTTATAGCAAAGTTTTTGTTTAAGTTGAAATACTTTATTTTAAATGATATAGTAGTATTTATTTTTCGTAACCCCATTTTTAAAAGGTTTGAGGGACCTGGTTTTATACCGTGAGACTTATAATACTAATTTTAGAGAATTAGGGAATTCCTTATCGGCTTCGAGTAATTCAAGTTGAGGTTTACCTGCCGGGAGTTTTCGTTTTATACGGGGGATTATACTTAGGTCTCCGGGGTTATCGTAGTCCCTTATACCACTAATAATCTGGCGAAACGCCGTAAGCCTTTAACGATGTAAAGGGTCGCTTGGACGCCCTTTAATAAACTGGATAGGAAGTGATACGAGCCTAAAAGTCGTATATTGCTACCTATTTCCGTAATCCGTAAAGTAAGGAAGTATTAAAGTATTAAGAGTTTTTAGGCGATATATAAAAGGAGGGCGTTGTTATTTGAGGACGACTTTGCCAAAAGATATTCCGAAATCCTTGAAGGAGATAACGTTAGTCGAGGTTTTATATAACGGGGCGACCATACGTACCGCAGCGATTAAAGAAATCGTAATTTGATTTTCGAAGGAATTCTATCTGTACCCATAATACAAGCTTTTTAGCGTAATAAGTAAATATAAATACGATTGTAATTGCGGCGGCGGTCAGTAATAAATGTGGTAAAAATCCATATTTTATCCGTAAAAGTTATTTATAATGCCTAGTAACCTTTAAAACTTTCGTTACGCGTTTTCCTACGTAAATATTTCCTGATAGGGTTTTATCGAACCAGAATCTTAATTACATTATACCCGTAGGCCTATTATTCGGAGAAAGGGTTATAATTAGGTAAACCGGCTCTGAATTTATATAAATGAATAGATTTACCCGTTTTATAAAGTTTGAAGGCTTTTGATGTCCAATAAAATATAACAATTTAGACTTTTCCAGTGAGAATACGAACATATTATTAACCGTCTACCAGTTAATTTCGATTAAATGAAATTCTGAGAATTTTACATTACTTTTTAAAAAGTTGTATATCTTTAGAGAAAGTATGTTACTAATATATATAAAGATAAGTTTTGGATATAACCTTCTATACTTTGTTATATAAATTATATAAAATATTAGGGAGAGGGGAACACCTTGTAAGCCCCCGTAGTTAAAATTTGAAAAGCATATATTTGTAATTTAGCATGGAATTCGTATTACCCTATAAGTAAAAAAGCCTTCAACTAGGGTACGTAAGCTCCGGTTATACCTTAAATTTCTGATTATTTCGATTGGGCGGTAATAAAATGACGTATCAAAAACGCTTGATACGTTTTGGGATAGGATTAATATAACCTTTTCCTCGGTGAATACAAACTTAATATTGTATGTGAAAGATGTAATTAGATCGGATATAAATCTTTTTGGTATCTCTCCCCCGTGTTAGAGGTTTATAAGACCTAATATAATAAGTAACTATAATATCTTCCGGGTTAAGATACGTTTTGGCCATTTTAAATAAATCGGTATTGATATGATAAGCCTTTTCAACCTCAGATTAAATAGATTACGATCTTTAAGCTTTGGTATTATAAATACTTTCGATTACTGTTATGTTTGTAAAATGATGTTTAGGTGTAAATATTTGTTGTAAAAGGTACTTAAACGCCCTGTTATAAAGTTTTAGTACGCTTTAACTAAGTATATGATAATATTATCTAGCATTACTGAGGTGTTACGAAAGGCGACGGTATTACGACAGACTTTTTATTTTAAGATATTGAACCTTGAAGAGATAATATATTCGTTATTTCCTCAGGTATTTCAAGGGTCGTCTAGGTTATCGTTCTTGGGGGAAAACTTGTTTAAGATATCGTTTTGAAATACCCGGATTTTTCAGGGGATATCAAGGAAAATACAGTGATCGGACTTAAATAAAGGAGATCAGAGCGGCGAGAGGGACTTGTACTAGTTGACAATTCCTTAAACTTTCGTTAGGTTCGCGGCGTAATCGATTTTATTTTTTAAAAAGCCGGCTTTAATCTATTATACCTTTACCAGGAAATTTAGGCATTTAATAAACCTTGTATTATGCGGCTATACCGTATCTTTTCGCCCTATGTTAAGACGAATCCAGTTTAGTTTAGGAATCCATTATTCTATAGCCTTAACGTTTATCGTAGTGGGCCTGATAACGAAGTATAGAGCATTATTATATAACCTGGTAAAGGCTCTTATTTATTTGTATATAAACACAACGTCCTCGATATCCTTCAAAGATAGTAAAGACGTAATATCAGTAACGATTGGGTCCTTAAACCTAAGGAGGCTGGTTTTTGGTACTTTAATACGTGGGATAGCAAGAGTGTAAAATCCCCGTGTTAAAACATTTGTAAGTAATAATTTGTAATCAAATTAGCTATTTAGGCTACATCGTACAAATATCAAGGCTTTATAAATATCAATGAAAATAAAGTCGAGAATACGGCCTAACTGGTATATCAATATTCTTACCTCTCCATCAAAATGTATACTTGTCGTAAGGGTCTAGTTATCTGAAGTACTTCCCCCTCGAATATTTTTAGGGTCAGCTTTACTCGTTTATATACGAAATAAAAATCCTTACCAACAATATTTTGGATTTCAGATAACCAAGTACCTATTTTCTCCACTACTTCGTTCTTCAATTACTCCAGGTTTATATCAACTATATTGTATCCATTAACCCGTAGCTATAGGAAGTATTTTTCGAGGCTCGGGCGTATGTAAATGGTAATAAAAGCCGCCCTTTTTCGAATATATAAAACGACCCGGAGCCGAGTTATTCATAGTAGCTTACGTCGATTTTTCTAAGTAAAAGTATTCCCGCCCCAATTTCGTACCGGTAAAAAAAGGTCGTACGATGGATAATGTTATGTAAAACCTTACTCGTTATCCTCCTTATTATACCACGATTCCTACACATTAATCATATCCACATCCTTATCTGCGTAACTTATAAAAAGAGCTTGGTACACAGCTACTAATTTGTCCACGTTTTCCCATACAATCGTAAACTCCGTATTTGTTTTCGGCGTTCAGCAGCGCTTAGTAGCCTTATATGTATTCGCTGTAGGCGTACTTAGCATTTCGTGGCGTTGGCTTCAGTCAAGCCTGAGACGACAGTAGAGTTCTTGTCTATTCCATCTCCTCCGTTCGGGGGGATACTGAAAGTTGACCCTTAACAACCTTAATATTACTCAAACGTATACGTAATTAACAATTGATTTACAAAGAATCGATTTATGAAAACCACCGCAAAAACTCCGTAACAAGTACCCTCCAAGAACGATTATACAATGTATTAAGCCATTGTACGAATTGGCCGAAACAAGCGTCTATTAATTTCTAACTTATCAATCGCATTTAAAATCTAAACTAGACATAAAATCATCAACTTATGACCCATACTTGCTAGTTACGCAAGGTGAAGATTTTGACTTAGTGGGTATACAAATTGAGGATACCCTTTTTATTAAAACTGTTAGCTTTGTAACATAAAAAAAGACGAGAAATTAAGTATTTAAAGTTCTGGAACTTGAAATCAGTTAAAATTATAATGAAAATCAAATATCTCGACTTCAACAAATCGTTAATCGGTAAAAATCATGTTAATAATACTAATATTTTCCCCAATTTGTATAAAAAGAACTTAAGGCATTAACTTGGTCATAATTAATAAGACTAAAATTTTTAGGGCTTAAACACATCTAAAATAATACGCGTGTAACAATTACATGACCATTTTATACTAATTAGAGACTTACTAATATTTATTGATTACAGTATAAACGTCAAACTTAATGGACAAAAACTTTAACTAACTAAATGAAAGGTTGAAATAACAAATAAGGAATCTAAACCATGGGATTGATATAATCCTAATGAATCTATCGAAGAATACGTTAATAATCTTTACCAACAAATTTTTCTTGCCAACAATACAAACTTATTCATCTTCGACTTAAAATTAACTTTCTTGGTATATGTGTTCGGAATACCTTGTTAAGTAAGGTTAGTGGCCTACACTATGAACCTTAACAGTGCTCACTTTCGAGAAAAGTTTTCAATTTTAGTCTGCTGCTTTCAACACTATCACTTTACATGTACCCTATTCTACTACAATATCACTAATCGTCTTTGTCACCACTTGAATCTTTTGTGGCGACCCCTTATTGGCCATAAATATCGTTGTCGGCCCGGCGCACCACCCATGTAGCGGTGAATCCACAGAATAATCCTCACAAGTAACGATTCTATCCCTTGCCACTTGTTCCAACGTGACCTTCTAGACTTGAATTTGTATTAAAGTATAATTAAAATATGGTTTTTGCGTTTAAACGCATTTAATCATTTTTTATAAATGTTTGCATTTAATGGTTTTATTCATTTATTCATTTTAAGCCGTTATCATCTTAACCGACGCCCCGTCCGCTTAGTGCAGACTTTTTTTTCAACTTTATTTTGATTTCTTTTAGCTATTTACAAAAGACTTTTCTCGGCACATCCCCCATTTAGTGGTATACCCTATTTTACGTTTTTTACACCTCTGGAGTTTGCAGTCCGTGGTAAAAAGGTGGTTCGGGTTGTAAAGTATATCTTTCTACCAAGTTGTGAAGTATTTCTTCCCTATCGCCACGGACTTTCGACTGAGGTATATGTTTTTATAAGCTCTCTACTTTTTCAAAGATATGAAATATTTGATGCAAGTAAACAGCGAATGGAAACTGAAATGACCATATAGCACGGGCGGCTTAAATTATAGTTTTTATGCTCGTAGTTACGGGTCCTTAAACTATTGAGTACTTCAAGGACTTCTTGGAGAAACTGGGTTGAAATTAACTTTAAAACAAAGGTTTTTTTTGTAGTTTCATTGTTTAAGCAAAGGTTATGTGTATTCTGTAATAAACTTTGTTTTAGTTTTAGTATATTAAGTTGAAGCCTTTTCTATGCACCTAGTCGTGTTTACCTTCTTTTACGTGACACGTGGATAAACTCATACAAATATGATCCATATTTAATAAATACATTGAGTTTATGGCACGTAATATATAATAATACAGTTTATTATTAAACCCTATTAAATTTGATATATACTATAATACATTGCTAGACAATTAGCCATAGGTATATAATATTAGGGATTCAACTTTATGTATTTGTTTTAGTCGGAAATGAGGTTTTTATGCGTAATACTTTATTTAACGGATAATACCATGAGGTTTGTAAACGGGAATTTAAGGATAGGATAGTTGTTGTAGGGTAGGAGCATTTAGATTACGAGCCTTCCTGCTGGCATATGTATATTTGACATTAGAAAGAGCCGTATTATACAAGTTTTATAGTGAGAACTGGCCGGTGATAGTAAAATGGAAAACAAAAAAAAAAAACCTTATCGTCATAAATGAGATTTTTTATAACGATTGTGAATAAAGATAAATTATATGAAAACCAGTTAAACATTACCAGAAACCTAATTCATTAAACCTGCATCAAGTACAAAAGGATTACTCGGAACATGTTAACTGTGAAAGTTTACAACATAATAGCTGGTTTCTATATAAATATAACTACATAGGAAACCTTTAACAACGTTACTAGACAACTAAGGATTTCTTCTATACTAGAAGTAATTTTTTACTGATTCAAGAAGCCTATTCGAATATTTTTCTAAATTCGGAACTAACAGCGAAAAAAAGCCTAATAATTGATATAATAACATATTGTAAGGCCTATAAAGGTAGGAAGATTAAGGAATATATATAGATTAATGGTAAGAATAATTGGACCAATATCATAACGCATTAAACGCCAAATCAGGCTCTAAAAACGTTTATAAACAGTAATAAGCTAACTATACAGATTGATAACTATGTTTAAAAGCTACCTAGCAAGGTTAAGTTATGTGCTAGCAAACATGGATACCCTGGAAAACTGAAAAACTACTAGGAAATTAATACCAGAGACTTAATTGACTAATACGATTAAGTAAGAGGTTTCTATTAGCCTGTAACGAAAAACCTATTGTAATGATCACACTAAATACCCGTGAGTATATAGAAAGTGTCAGAGGATTTATGTTATCAAAAAGGTAGCAGAGGTGCTGAGTGAACAATATTGCAACCATACAAGTAATGATCAAAAGCCGTGAGGCTATTCAGAATATACTGAGACTGAATACTTAGATTGACAACTGAAGAGCTATGAAGGAAATACTATCTATGTGGTGATGGCCGTGTCCTTATATCCTATGGCCTTCATACCATATTCAGTGCTGAGGGTCACCGGTGCTCACTGAGGCTCACCGGTAGCTCACTGATGCTCACCGGTACTCACTGAGGCTTACCGGTGCTTACTGAGGCTCACCGGTAGCTCAGCTGCATGCTGGCCTGTTTCCTGACCCGCCAACGTGCTTGGGTCATAACACTTATTTGTAGGCATTGATTAAGTCAAAACTCGAAACTGTAGGGTAATTAACGTTAATGTGGCTATAAAATGAATAGGAGTCTGACTGGTTAATAAAAAATCAATTCTGTGGTAACCGGAAATAATCAATTGATCACATTGGCATGCGCGTATAAAACAAAAAGCCGCTAGTATTGGAATAATAGTAATTACAATACATTAAGTCAAATTTACGTATAATAAAGTTAGCTATCATGACTGCAAGTTGAGTGTATTGTTTTTTAGGTTTACTGTGAATTCAAATACAGTATGCACCTACTTTATATTATGGTATAAGTAAAGCAATTAGCTATACAAATTAGTATACAAACCAGCTAGCAGTCTGCTAAACCTAGAGCAGTACATCTACCACTCAACTATACAATACTGCAGTTACTTCGATCGATTCGAATCGATAACGTTGCAACATCTAAAGGCCTATAATAGGTAGGCCTATCAACAAGATAAGAGATAAATCCTCATTTATATATATTTTGATGAAACTCAACTTCTTTTTATGCAATTTCGCAACTATGTCAATAAGGTTCTATAACTCCTAAATGAAACTGTATTCATAAGTTAAACTTCTACTATCATCGATAATAAAGAGCTTATATTAACCTTATTAACTTTAACCGCGGATACCTTTATCAGAAAAATAATCAAATGAAGTTTACAATACTATGAAAAGAAATTTAACGAATTACAACGTAAATCACACTCTACAACCTTTCTAGCCTAATTCTTTTGTGCTAAAATTCATACTGCCTGACATTTTTATTTCTAAAACGAAATGTAACAAGTCGATAATTTACCTTAAGTTAAAGTTGAATGAGTTTATTATCATAGCCAATCACGATCAACGCGATTTCTTATCCAATATATTTAAATTACATTAATACCTATTATAATCATATTCTTATCCAGCTACGATAACAATGCGAAGCTTGATAACTATTGTTTATAATGACGCTTCAAATTTTAAAACTTTAGTTAACGAACTTGCGGTATTGAACCAAAACAACAACATAATTAACACATCTAACATCCATTAAAATGAACTTATTAAATATTCGTACAAAATACGAAAATGATGGTAATTGTATTTAACGGCTAAAATCTATCGTAAACCGTTCGTTTAAACTAACAGCGTTATAAACTTAATAAAAAATGGCTCCAACAAGTTTTTATTGCCCATAAACAATTCTTTTGACTCGACTAAAGTCTTATTTGCACGATAAAGATCATCGAAAACAGCTTTCCTATAGTTAAATAATGTTGTATAGTTTAGGGGGTAGAGACTAATGAATCAGTGAAGCAATGAATGTAGTGGTTGTATTGATGGAAGGTCAATAGTATAGTATTGTATTAATTGTAGTATTGATGTTAAGAATGCGTAAGAGAAGAAGTCTAAGTTTAGTCTGTAGAGCTAAATAAACACGAAAAACTAAGTATATATAGTTGAGCATATACTACCTACAAAGCTCATACTTGCAGGGATCCTTAGTCTATACCATTGACCTTTGAGGCTAGTATAATAAAGAACATAGATATTTTGTATATTCCCTCAATAATATGGCGTTGTAACGAATCATAATAATTTGCCTTCCAATGGAAATATAATATTCCTATATATAAAGAAACGTATACTGTCTTTATGAAATCCTAATTTTATTCGCTTTTAATATAAACTCGATTGTTTAACGCGTCGTTGTGCAAGTAAAAACGGATGTGTCGAATTAAGGTTAATTGTATTGTTTTCAATCGTTTTGAAATTCGGGAAAATCCGGCAAGTTAGTTGCTGAATTGGTTTGAAGTTATGAAATTTTAGTAACAACTTTAGTAAAATCGAACGTAGAAAGATACAAAACGGCTAGGTCGTGGAAGAAAGTTTATTAAAACGCGAAGAGAAAAGATAATTATAGTTATTTTAACATCAATACGATATAACTTATAACTTTTTAAAAACGAAATATATCGATCTTAATCGGCTTCGAGAGGGAAAAAGAAATCTCCCTTGGGATAAAAAAATTAGGCATTCGCCGACAGCCTATCCTTATGGGTAGCATTGAAATATAGCGTAGAATTATGAACGTTTATCATTTATTGATCCATTATAAAAATATCTCTCTAAAAATGAAGTAAGACTTGAATTGTATATTATGGTACAACCTACGATAATAAGCCAAGTAAATGTCAAATAATATTAACAATTGAAGTATTATAAGAAAACAACAATAAACGTGCAACGGTTTTCAATGAAAACCCTATATATATGGTTCGTTACGTGGTCTCCCACATGACACCTGCGAACTGCACCTGGACCGCACCTGAGCCAAGGACTACACATATACCCTCTATAACGTATATAGTCACGTAATATATAGACTCAATAATTAATAGCCTAAGTCTATAATAATATTAACGTATTTATCCAGGATATTGAACGTTCATCAATTTGCTAATCAATTTATTTTTGGATACATACCATGTCATTATACTCCAGTTCTGATAAGAGCTTACCACCGCCACCTATAGGAGCAATGCTCTCAACTAAAGTTAAACTTCTAAATATGTTTTACGCGAGGATAATAAAGCGAATTAAAGCTGGTAAAAAGGAAGGAAAGTCAATGCGAGATGTTTATTACGTTTTTGAAATTATGCTTGGAGTAAAAACGTCAATTAAAGTTTAATAATCTCGAGTTTATCGCAACAGTATAAAAAGACCAATTTGATTAGCTAATAACGCTTACAACTGTTTACTTGTTATAAGAAGCTACGATAAAATAGGAAAAGATAAACGGGAAGCAAGACGGTGATGATTGCTACCATAGGTAAAAATCGATCCATAATGTAGGTAAATGGATTTTCAGCTTGCTATGCGTTGGTCAATCTGTTTAAGCTACAGACTTTGATAACAGTATTACTAAATTAAAAACAACACATCTAGTGTTAATATTGCTTAATTGAAAAGACAAACGATGTATCTAGTGTCAACTTGATAATCAGTTTACAGCTATCATTTGTTGGTTAGTATTGTGGGTGTATAAAAAAGTAGAATTACAGAAAACGAGTCTAAGTTCTTAACTATTCCAGCAGAGTCTGCAGCAGTTGAAGTAAATGCGCAAGTCAGCTATAAGGGCAGGTGCACTTGCCTCACCTGGGTCCAACAAATAGGCTTATTATACGTATTAAGGGATATGTAGACTAGCCGATACGCTAGGCCCGTAACGTGAAGAGATAGGGATGCCCTAGCAAATCGGAAAACTGTTAGGGTAGTAAACACAAAACGCGTACCCAAACCTACTAGTGAACGGTACAGGATTCGTGATGTATAAGTCTATGACGAAAAACTTGTGCATGGGAATGGAGGAAGTTGATGCCTGGAATTGTAGGGTGGAGAACTGTAATTGAAGTATAGTTTAAGTGCGAAATAAGCTGGGATTGGTAGAGGTAATGCCAATAGGGATGGGAGGGAATTCAGCGATTACCTTCGATTAGTGTTTTACCATACTGGGATGCAGGTACAAAATAAAAAGTCGCTGGTGTAAAAACAGCAGTCAGTTGCAGTATAACTAAGTCAACTGTACTGACTGTAAGTTAATTATACTAATTGCAAGTTGTGTTGGAATATTGACTGGACCAACGCACAAACCAACTCACAGATCAACGCACAGACCAACGCACAGACAAATTGAATGTACTGCAGCATTGATAATTCAATTGCAGTACAGCCGTTTGCAACCAAGGGCTAATTCAATTGTGACTTACAAAAGTCGCAGTCTGGCTGTCTAATCCAAACCTGGCTACTTCACTGGCTGTCTGACTAGTACGGCCAAGTAAAGGGCAACTGTCTGTGACTTGTACCATTCACTGACTGGCTGTCCAGTCACATAAGGGGTGATTTTCACAACTGTCTAGAGGTATAAACATCTGGGTCATTGACTAGCAGTGGCCCAACTTAGTTCTTTTTTAATAATATTGACTTTGACTTCTGAATTGCACTTGGTTTTACTATACCATCTTACTAGTAAGAGAAATAGTAGAACTTATCTACCTCACAGTCAATATAGTCAACTTGTTGGTAGGACTTTACCTGTAAGTCAAATGGCCAATTCAATGTGGGGCACGGGCTAAGCAATTACCCATAAAATCAGTGTATAGACGGGCTAGCGGTCTGCCAAACTTAGAAATAACATTACCAATTTCAATGCAATGCACCAGTTACTTCAAACACAATTCGAATCGACTACGTTGCAACGATAAAGGCCTACCAACAGTAATATTCTTTTTAATTGAACATATAATAAAACAAATTCAACCTGTAAGTTACCTCGTTTTCCCCTATGGTATCCATGTTATTAATTACAACCTTTTAGGAAACTGAAACATAAGTTAAATCATAACGTTATTATTGTAAAGAACAATAATGATAAAGAATTCAATCATGAAAACATATTAAGTTATGAACAACGTTTTATATAAACAAACTAAAGTTTATATGATCACCCAGCCAGAAGCCGGCTTGGATCCACAGGCCTCCACCGCCGGGACAATGTGCTGTCAGTGCAACCAAGTACATCACGCTGTATCTCGGGCGACATACCCAGACTTGGAACAACAAGTGTTGACGCCGGAATCAGATTCTTGCTGCAGCCATGGCAGCTGCGATGTCCCTAACTTGGCAGGCGAAGCTGATTGCAAAGCGCAAGCGGGGCAGCAACCGCTTGATTCCAGCAGCCTGAAGGCTTCCTCGCGCGGTGACGGAGAGCCTGCCCCGTCCACTGGAATCGTCAAAATCGAATCTGGTGGAGCTCGACATTCTTCGTCGCTCGGGGATTTTTCAGTCCCCGGGAGCTTCATATCACCGAAGACTACGATGTTCGCCACCTTCTCCGGGCGCTCGCTTCTGGCGAATTCACGTCTCTTGACGTGACTGTCGCCTTCTGCAAGAGGGCGGCCATCGCTCAACAGTTGGTCTGTCCTACGTCCAACGCTCGTGGTGTCTTCGAGCCCGAATACTGATGTCAGCATTGGTGCGCTCTACGCATTGAGACATCTTGTCCTACCGAAATCTTCTTCGACCAGGCCCAGGATAGAGCACTACGGCAGCTCAAGCTCGACCGTAGCTTGGTCCCGGATGCGAGGTCACTGCCGGACGCCCTGGAGCGCTTGGCAGGTCTGCATGGGAAACAGGCTGAAATCAGGGAGGCCTGGCGAGCGCTGTGGCAGAAACACAAGCTGGACGCTGTCATTGGACCTGGAGCTCAAAACACGGCGGTGGTAAGGCAACATTACCACATACACCTCATGTCCTTTGTGTCGAACGTTGACGTACTTCCAACCCGTACAGAAGCATGACAAATATGGACCCGCGCCTTACACGGCTGTGATCAACTTGCTAGACGTAAGTCAGGTACAGGACTGTCCTATCTCATTGCTATCCCGTAGGCCTTTGCTCATGTCAACTCCGGCATAGTATCCAGCGGCCTGCATCCCTTTCAGGAAAGCAACCAAGGCCCATCTCACAGGCAGCCTAGTAATCCCTCCTGGATCGTTCGCGCCCCGCTGTGAGTTTATCCCAACCTCTAGGCTCTCATTCCATTCCTGCCAACCTGTCCGTGTCAGACACGGATAAGCTCACGATTCATCAGATAAACCGGAGAATCTGGAGGGCGCTCCGCTTTCCATCCACCTGTTTACGACCCGGATGCGGAACGAAGAGTGCATGGCTATCGCTAAGGTGGTCGACATATGCCTGCGAACCTGTTGAAATATACAATAGGTACAGTCACACAGCACACACTCAACAACAGGGCCAGTCAGTACTTCGTACAAACTTCAAGTACTGAACCTCTCAACACCAAAGGATAAGGAATTCACCGGAGTTGTAGATATCTCCACCAGCACTAGTATTGACTAGTACGCAGGATCAACACAGAGATGCTACCTGGGCTAATATTTACTAGTACGGAGGAACTGGTATTTACTAGTATACATTAGTATTTGCTAGTACCGAGTCTCGACCTTGATCGAGATTTTTATGAGGATACACTTGATTATATATCATGTTCTTCATGTATGTTCTAAAATACTTGAATTTATAAGTCTATATAATATCTTTTTATATAGTACTTTTAACACATTCTCAACACGGTTATACCCTACTGTTTATACTATCAAATCAGTTTACTTTTTACATATATTAAAGTTTCCACTTCTTCTGTTTTATCTTATACCTTTGACGATACCCCATTAGTATTCTCAAAACGTGGTTTGTTTTCGCTACCAGGGCTTTCTTACGGCAATACCAGTGATGATAGTCTTCCTTTTCAGAGAACTGTTATTGCTTCCGGTTCCTTAAAACCCACAGGTTTTTTTTTTTTTTTTTTTACCTTAGCCGTAATCCTATCCCTTCGATTTCTACGCTTTAGGGTTACTTCTATTGATTTAGGAACTTTGAACCCTAAAGCTTTATTAAGGAAAAGAAAGAAAGAAGTTTGTAATACCTGTAAGGCTAAAAATAAATAAGAAATTGAAGCTATTAATGCTAATAATCTTGCAAATAAGAAGGTAGAGGCTAAGGCTAAAGCTACTAGCTCCCTCGATCTTTTAAAATCAGAAAGGCTTAAGTTAGTTATCAACTTGAACAAAAAACTGTTAGCTGAGTTTAAAAAACGTTGAAAAAGACTAAAAAAAACCGGAATCGCTTAAATTGACAGGTATTATTATATAAGTGAAGGAGGAGGGAGAAAATATTAAAAAACTTTTCTTTAACGCTGGAAAAAAAAAGTAATTAATAAAGCCAAAATTATAATAACTAAACGACTTTGAAAAGTAGATCTTTCCAAATATAAACGTATAGATAATAGTAATGAAAGGATATGTTATTAGTAATGATTGTTTTGATATTTTGAAGGGTATTTTGAATATCAAAAGAAATGTAGTTTTAAAAGAACCATATTATATTTCAATATTTACGCCTATCGAATACAGTTTTACAAAGACTTTTATAAATATACGTTTACACATCTGAGACTATAAGATAATTAATTATTTTATTACTTTGAACTATTGAACAGTTAAAGTCGATATAAAGAACTCGTGTGAAGCCTTATGGAAGTTGAATGATATATGCCAAAAGCATAAGACCGATCTACTATTAAGAATTTCCTAAAAAAAACTTCGTTTTTCCTGCTCTTTATCCTATTTAGACTAAGCTCTTTTTATGATAGCGTTTGAGAATATATAAAGAATATCAATCTATTAAGGCTGTTAGGTGAAATATATTGAGTATTCCCTGTATTTCTTAACTTATATTTAGCTCAAGGTTTCAGTTTTGATCATTCGTATACTAAGTAAACTAAAAAAAGCCGTTCCTTTGTTTCTACGTGAACTATAGTCGGACTTTCAAAACGAAAACCGGTTTCAAAAGGGAAAATAAATGTCAAATTCCATTCTCAAAAAACCGAAAAATAAGTTACTAGTTAACCGTAACTAACGTATTATTTGATTCAGGAAAAAATACCTTGCAGGCTTTTACAAGTGCCACTCAATAAAGGCTTATTAGGTATTACACCCAAACCTACAGCTATCCAATGCTGGTAAATCTATCAGTAACGAAGAAAAAGCGAACGTTATTATAGTTGATAACAGTAAAATGAAAGACCTCTACCACTTGTAACATTATAATTTTATAATGCTACCACTATCAATTGTTCAGTCAGATATTCAATTTGACTAGTCTATAGCATAAAATTCTGCAAAAAACCCTTTTTCAAAGAATTTTAGACACTTAAAGGCCTTATCTTTCACGTATATACCCGCTTCAATGTACACACTTTTAACATTGAAGTGTCTACTTTCAATGTTCAAGTATCCACTTTTAACGTTAAAAGCTCAACTTTTCACGTTAATCCACCAAAATAACTAATTAGAGGCCATACTAAAAGCGGGTAATACCGCCTTGCAGATCCTACTTTTAACATTAAGCTATTAAAACTCAACGTTAAGTTTTGATTTCTTCCCTCTTTTTTCACATTGTAAAATTGTTTTGAAATCGATAAACTCTAATTTCTAGAATCTATTAGAGCTGATTCAGTCACATTTCGTTATATTTTTAGTGACAAGAAATAGTTCTCAAATCTTGAAATATAAGGCGAAAACTACTCTAGATTACGAATAGAGAGTGGTGTTATGTAAAATATTAGAAAATGAATAATTCAAATATAAGTTAAGATTAAAAAGGATTATAGTTAAAATACCTTCACCTTCTACAACTATTATTATTACACTAAATTAATTATGAATCTAATAATCCTAGAAGAGTTTTAAAGCTTAAATATTAAGGTTAGCAATTTATTTTTGGTTAATTTACAAATTAAACAATAATCTATTACTATAACTAGCAATAACACTATTATTCAGGTTACGTAACAATTTAACTGTCATTCTGTCGCTAAAGCTCCCACCAAATCCTTCAATACTTCCCTTTAACATATTAGGTTTAATTACGCCAACTTAAAGTTGGTAAAGGAATCACTTGTAATGATCACACTAAATACCCGTGAGTAAATAGAAGATGTCAGGGGGTTTATGTTAGCAGTAAAGTAGCAGAGGTAACAAAGGTGCAATATCAAGAAGATGTTTGTTCATCCTGGAGAATGATCACTAGTCGTTAGACTATTCAGGTATGTAGACTGAATACTTAGATTGACAACTGAAGAGTTATGAAGGAAATACTATCTATGTGGTGATAGCCGTATCCTTATATCTTATGGCCTTCATACCATCTTCAGTACTGGACTGCTGAAGTCGCTGGTCGCTTCCTGCGGTCCGATGTAGTATCAATTGGACCGCTCTTCAGTTTTTACGGTCCCAACCCTAACCCTGGGTCCTTACATAAGAAATATCCCCGCTTGATGTGTTGGACATTAAGCTTCTGGCTACTGGTTCATTCCATGGTCTGCAGTTGGTCCTTGGGTTATAACATTAACGTTGGTGCCATCTATCAGTCAATTAAGTTAGATCATCAAATCCCTGAGAACTCCTAGCCCTTTAATCAATATCACTAAGCTTTTTAAAAACCTTTCAATGGTAGGTTTATCTATATATACAAGCTTATTACAAATCTTATTACAGGACTTTACCCCTTAGGCTAAGCGATTGGTAATTACCATTAACATCGCCTTTAGTAGGGTTTAAAGCTTGAATTTCTAGGAAATACTAATGAAGACTGGGATACCTATCGAGACTTACCCCTAAGACCTATTGAAATAGTCGATATTAACTATAAGTTCTTTATAAACTTCGTTAAAATTTGGAAAGACGCAAAAAAGTATAACGGAAAGCCTTATAACTTTTTAGATACGAAACTAATAACATTTTTCAGTATTTTAGGTAAATAGAGGTTTCTTTTTATGGTTTTCACTTAACATTCCCCAATATCTCTATAAAATACGTCAGTGATTATTACCTAACCTTCCTAACCTAAGCAACTACTTTTCATAGAGTTTTTAATAGTATTGAAAGCTACTTTAAACACGATGTCCACTTTACCTAATATCATAAATATTAGGCCACTATAAGGTAGACTATAATAATAGCAAATAAAAAAAGAAAAGGAAATACTAATGGATGTATTAAATTATATATTTAGTAAGTTCATATTATACCAACAGGTAATAAGGAAAGCCTACTCTAGCGAAACTACACTTTGTAAACAGTTACGGGTAGCCGTTACGGGCGTTAAAAAGTTCGAATACGCTTTATAACACTTAAATGCTACCTGCGAAGGTTTTTTTAACCAGTTGTGTTTCTCGTTTATAACCATGATAGTATGTATACCAAACTCGCTTGGTATATATTCCCAAATTAGAAACATCCCTGAAGTGGAGAGAAAAAACCGTTCGTTAGTTAAATATATCGATCGAAAGTACAGCTATAAGCGTTTTTAACACCTAATACTTGGCTTAAACGCCTTAGACTAAATGTAACAGCCATACTAATGCTCATGGATCTAAAATTCAAACGGATTAGAAAACCGTAAAAACTATTGTTATAATAATAGTAAGGGATGTTGAATTTATATTAAATCTGACTATGAATTAATTCGCCATCTTTCCACATAATGTAACAACAGAAACGTGGTATATTATATTCAATACTCTATTTCTTTTAAATATTATCATTTGGATTATATTGTAAATTCTGAGGGGGACATGGTAATTAACGGTGAAGATACCCTTAAGCAAATCAAATAACATAAATATACTACTTTTAACGCGGCTTAATAAATATTCAACTATATCTTCCTATACCGCTTAGGCGGTAAAGACTCTTACCTTTACCCCGACCAAGCTTTTAACGCATTATATACCTTTAACCTCCGTAATAGTTATGCGGATTAAACGTTTTAAGGTGTTATGTCAGACATAAAGGTAGCAAAGTATTCAATAGAAGGCTATTCGCAATACATGGAATTATAGATGAAAAGAATTAAGGCTACAAAGATTAACTATTACGGTACTAGTAAGGCTAAAGTTAGCTTCGGATTAGGCGAATAATTTTTGTTATTAGGGATAAAGATAGTTCAAACTGTTATTATATTGATTATCTTTTACATTTTGAATTCCCTTAACCCTTTTCTTCTTTACTTAGAGAATACAAACAACTTCAGCGTCAACTTTAATGTTAACGCCGACGAACTAGTTAAAAACAGCTAAAAATCTCTCCTCGCCTTTAAATAGTGGCACATATAGATTCATTTTTAAAGCGCAAAGACTGTAGTATTAAAGTTAATAGAGCTAGAGATGTATTAATGATATCGACGCTTGAATAACCTGGTAGTTAACAGGTTATATAAAGTCCTAAAATTCGTATAGCATAAAGATATGGAATATTTTACTCAGTAAGTTATAGAATAGCTTTATTACCATTGTTGAACTTATAATCAAGCCCTTCAAAAATTTAAGTTTATATTATAAAAAGATCATAATTTTAGTGATAAGGTTTTTATTTATATGTTTCACTTCGATAATAAGCTCGTTCTTTACGTCGTTAACTCCATAACAATTTTATGGGTTTAATTTTTAAAGTCTTTATTATGAAAAGGTACGTGGAAAACGTTAAGTATACTATCAATTAACAAATACTTGAGCCCGTTTAACTTCTTCGTTTACCATACTGGTACCTACTTTACGGCGGAAAGGTTTTGAAAATATACCAAGAAAATAGGAATTTATTGCAAGCGGGTGCTAGTGAGGGCCTACTGGAGTATTAGGAAGGTTAAAAGGGCATACATACTACTTTGCTAAACGTATAATATCTTTACATTAAAGATTAAAGGCTTTATAGGCCCAGAGGTACGTCTTTACATAGCGGTAAAAGGCTTGGATGATATTGTAGGCTCTGACGGCCTAGTGTCAACGTTACTGGTTTTTAGAGTGTACCTATGCTTAATGAATGAATCTCCACTATTAAAAAGAATTCCAAAAGGAATTGAAAACTACGGTAAAATAATACAGGAACTACGAAAGGAATCGATACGCCTCCAGGTTAACATTACCCTTATAATAGTAATGGCTCTATAATAATAGACATATTTACTCTGTCATTACAAAGTGACATTCTAGTGTAGCAAGAGCTAGGAAAATGAGAAGGCTCATATAAAACCTTGATTATTACAAAGTTCAAAATAGTTATTGAAATTGCTACCGGTCCGGTAACTTTTCGGATTACTCAAGTTGAACCCTGTATTAAAATAACCGATGATGAAGATCCTTAAGCCAAATAATCAAGTTAATACAAATCTCTTTTACCTATAATCAACAGACCGATAAAATACTGCTAACACGGATGACCTCCGAAAGAGAAGATCGTTAAAAAGAGGAAATATATACCGGATCTTATTTATAATACTGGTTAGGTAAATAGGAAAAAGAAGGATAACGAAAACTTGGTACTAAAGCTTCAAGTATAAGGTATTATTGAAACCTTCAGTAAACCATTTAAGGAAAGCGATAAGGTCGAGATTAACGGCATATTAATTCAATGAGTTGTATAATTCGTACCGAAAGCCAATTTTAATTTCGAAGACCTCAATGTTACGATGTTTTGGTTAAGGATTCTTTACAAAGTTAAAGGCAAGATTATGGGGCGGCCATACGAAAACCTACCTCTAATCGCTTGATGATACAGCATTAAAGATAAAGACTACATCCTTACGTAGTTGCCAACAATTTTAAAAATTGGCCAGGGTTTAATAATCGTTTGAATAGTAAGTTTACTAGTAAAACTTAAAAGAAAATTTACATTTCATAGCCAAAATATAACGTAAATTTATTCGTGATTTGCTGGTAAGCGTTAACTAATAAGCGTTTAGATATTTAAACGTTGTTGATTCGATTGATCGAAGTAATAATAGTATTGCGTGGTCAAGTAGTGGATTTATTGTTCTAGGTTAGGCAGACCGCTAGCCGGTATGCGTAGTAATTTGTATGGCTAATTGCTTGGCCCGTGCGTTACTATAAAGTGGGCGCATACTGTAATTGACTTACAGTCAATACAGTAGGCCCACACAAAATAATACACTCAACTTGCAGTCAGTATAGTCAACTTTACTGTAAATAAAATTGATCTACTGCACTGCAGATATTACTATTCCAACATAATTAGCAATCGACTTACAGCGGATTGTCTTATTAAAGTTGCCATAGAAACTGCGTATTATCTACCCTTTAAGAACGGTAATGAGATAAATCAAGCTATTATATGTACTAGTTAAAGCAAGATTTCATTATTTTCTAACTTACAAATCGTATTTTAAATTGAATTTAGGTATAAAGTCTTTAATATACAACTCGTATTGACTAGTAGCGTAAGGGAAAAATTTCGGCTTAGTGGATATGAAAATTGACGATAATATTCTCGTTAAAACGAGTAGCTTTATAGTATCGGAATAGTAGGTAATCTAAAACTTTAAGTTCTGATATTGTAAGCCGTTTACAACGTTGGGAAAAGGTAGTCAACTTGACTTAAATAAACAGTCAATCTGTATACTTAGTATTAATGCCGGCCTTAGCTTTCGTTAAAAGAGTTAAGGTACTAACTTAATCAGAATTGATGAAATTAACGTAACTAAGAGTTAATGATATCTGGAATAACGTACCCATCACAGCTATATTGCCACCCCATGTTAATTAGAAGCCTCTTACGATCTATTTATTGCATTATAAGCATAAAACCTCATAAATAACGACTTCAACCGGCGGAATAAGAGGCTTAAGTAGTATATACGAAACCTTAACCTAGGTATTAATATGATTTCAATCGAATTATCAAAGGTCAAGTAAATAATCTTTATGGATGTGTCCTTTGTAAATGACACCGACCTATCTTTACAGATTAGAGTTCTGATAACCTTTGTTAATATGGAAAAGCGGAAGTATTAGTTTAATACTCTAGGTAAATTAATGTATTAGATCTTTATTCAACATAAAAGGATTATAGGAAACATATTGATTTTAAAGATCTATGGTATAATATTAGGCTTTGATATAATTATAATAAAGTAAGAAACCCTTAATGTCATTATTAAATACCTGAAGATTTTCCATATCCCGGTAAAAATCTATACCGATTCGAAAAGCCCATTCGAATGCCTTTTGAAGCTCGGAACCACTAGCGAAACCCGCCTGATAATCGACATAATAGTACCTCGCTAAGCCTATGAAAGGGAGGGAATTAAGGAGTTCCGGTAGATTAACGAGAAAGATAATCCTACTAATGTTATAACGAAGGTATTGCCAAATAAAGCCTTTAAAAAGTTTGTAGATATTAATAGGCTGATTATACGCATTGAGGGCTACGTTAATAGGCCGCCCGGTAAGGCTAAATTACGTGGAGGCAGTAAGGAATGTGTTGGTGAACTGGAAAACTACCAGGGGACTGACGATAGCAACTTATTTAATTGGCACGGCTAAAGTAGAGGTTTACATAAGCCTGCAGCAAAAAAAACTTTTTGTAGGAGTTCATAAATTCGGACCTCGGAGGTACGGGGAACTTAAATGCAAATATAGTTAATTTAGGTGTAAATGAATATAATTTGATGTGGAATTCAACTGGAATTAACAGGGTTTTAGCTAATGAATAAGGAGATAATTCGACAGTAGCTGGAAAAGATTAGTCAACCACACTGGCGTATGCGTACAAACTAAAAAGCTGCCAGTATTGAAATAATAATATCTGTAGTACAATAGGTCAACTTTACTTATAGTAAAGTTAACTATACTAACTACAAGTTGAGTGTATTATTAGTAGGCCTACTGTATTGGCTGCAAAACAAGTATAGTATGCGCTCACTTTATACTAGGGTACGGGCCAAACAATTAATTATAAAAATTACTATACAAACCAGCTAGGGTTCGCCAAACCTAGAATAATACATCCATCACTTAACTACGTAATAATACTGTTACTTCGACATATAGAATCGACAACGTTGTAATGTCTAAAGCCCTACCAATAATATATTAATATAATTAGCATAAGTAAAGACTACCTTATAAGTAATATAATTATATTGTATGATACACCTTTGCAAAGTTTATAATAACGTGTCACTTTGTAGGATACAATTTTGCAGAGTACATGACAACGTGTTAATGCTCAAAAAGGGGATTAGTATAGTGGATAGTAGAGTGCCACTGCCTGAGTGAGAGCTTATAATCTCTCACTTAAAGCGTGCACTCTCCGGATACCTCTTCTCCCTTTGATCAATCAATATTACTATCTATATTCAATACAAACACCAATATTTACGATTACCTTCTATCTTTTTACATTTACGTGAATAGGTACAGACCTTACCGACAAATATTAACCTATATACACTAACCGTACAAGAAGTTACCAAGGTTAAGATGAATTTTAAAGGTCTAGTCGAAAGGTATAGAATTAGGATCGTAATATAAGGGTTTAAATAAAGGTATGGTATTAATTATATTGAAACCTTTATTGCCGTAACAAAGTTTTACACGTAGAGAATCTTCGTCACTTTTATTGCTATTTATAAATGTAATATCAACTAAATCGACATTGATTCGGCCTTTTTAAATGAAGAACTTGAAAAATTAGTGTTAATAGAGATTCTAGATATCATTAGGGACTTTTTTTTCGGAGTATCCAAATAAAAATATTATATGTTTTAATGTTATAGTTGACTAAGTCTTCTAATTACTCGCTCAACTTTATAAGATTAAACAGGTTTTAAGACAATAGTAAGAAAAATTAATGAAAGCATTTCATACCATTAAGTTTAAAAGTTTAAATTTTAATAACGCGGTATACCTTAATTATCGCCTTTAATTTATTATATATATTTACGTTAATGACCTTCTAATAATAGGCACTTACCTTAACGCCATTAAAACTTTTAAAGTATATATTTTGAAGTGCTTTCAATACAAGGATCTAGATGAAGCAACGTATTTCCTAAAGGTACATTTCTTAAGGAATAGGGACGTATATACGATTATTTTGGAATAAGATGTATACATTCAAAGGGTACTAAACTTGGTGGCAAAAGAATCAAGAAAACGTTCGGTTTTTATCCCCATTACAACTGGATCACTTGTTTATGCCATGCTACATGAAGATCAAGCTGATATATCATAAACTAAAAAGTATCAGTTAGATGTGTAGGTTTTTAGTTATACAATATACCATATTAGGTCTGATATCGCCTTCATTATACCAATAATTTTAGGTTTTTACCATAATTTTTTACGTAAAAACATTACGCTTATTGATTACGTCTTTACATACTTTATACAATATAAAAACCATAAGCTACATGTAGGTGATGAAGAATTATTAGTTAGTTCGCATTAGAACGTTACAGACTTTAATCAAGATCACCATAAAGATACCTAAAAACTTCAAATTAACGACTGGTACAATTCCAATTGAAAAAGAGATAAAGCCACTAGAAAATATACTTATAGATATATAGTTTGAATCGTTAATAATATGGTTAACTAGGTATTTAAACAAGGATCCAGAGTATACCTTTCTTTTGTGAATGCTAAAAGCGTGGTATTAACAAGGGTTCCTCAGAATTACAGAGGTACGTATTCCTATTATCGTTATGATATACTATAATAATAAGGGAGCTATCAAGTTGTTTAAGAACACTAGTATTACTAACATACTTAATACATACCCTTTAAAAACACTTTATAAGGGATGAAGTGAAGCGTGGTATTATACAAATCAAGTGGGGTTTTATGGGTAAATAATTAGCCGATGAGTTCATAAAGCTATTACCGAGGGTAAAATACGAAGTAATAATGTAATAGTGTGGTTTAATTGACCTGGGTTTAAATTGAATTAATTGTTTATAAAGTCCTATATTTCAAGTTACCTTATAGTATTACAGGTATAAATTAGTGGCATGGTTTTGGTGCAAACTTTGGATATTGATAAAAGCGATACTAAAAAGTTTATCGGTTTAAATCGGACTATATAAGTCTTCTTGCTTTTTACATTGACGTATTTTCTTTTTTCCGCACTACATTTCCTTTACTTTACCCTCTACCTTTGGTTTTTACTTCTCTTTCTTCCTTTTTCTTTCAAGTAGATAATACCTGTTGAGAGTGTATGTTAACATATATAATAGATACAGTCACACAGCACACACTTAACAATAGGGCCAACAAGGCCAGTCAGTACTCGGTACAAACTTCAAGTACTGAACCTCTCAACACCAAAGGATGAGAAATTCATCGGAATTATAGATATCTCCACCAGCACTAGTGTTTTACCAGTGCAAGTACTAGTATTAACTAGTACGGAAGATCAGTACGGAGATGCTACCTAGGCTAGTATTTACTAGCACAGAGGAACTAGTATTTACTAGCATACACTAATATTTACTAGTACGGAGTTTCGAGTTTGATCGTGATCTCTATGAGGATACACTTGATCATATATCAAGTCCTCCATGTAGACTGTAGAATACTTGAATCTATAAGCCTACACAATATCTTCTTGTGTAATACCTTCAACTGAAACAAGACCTCGATGCCCCAAGTACCTGCAAAGATGTAGTATTTGGGGTTCTGATAAATACTCGTGATTGACAACGGGCGATTCAAAATCACTATGCGTGCGATACTATCATGTGGCGCATATGATTCCACTGCACCGGCACCGACAGTCCTAGAGTGACCGTGGCACAAAAGTGGAAAACGATCTCAAACAAAGACCTGAGTAATTTAGTGCTATATACGCGGTATACCATAGTTTGACGTACTCAAGCTTGCCCGGCAACCATGTTCCCGTGCTTGCTTTGTATCTGTTTGTCTGCCTTCCACCATCTATTCAAGCTTTGCTCATCAGCACTCTGCCAGTCAGGTTTTCCCTGGCTCTTGCTGCCTTCCAACCCAAGTTACATTGCCTCCGCACAATATCAGAGCCTTGTACGCAAGGTAGGTAGGTACCTTGCTGGCATCGTATATGCGAATCCCACTCATACCCGTAGGATGCCATCATACCCGACACGCTATGTACGTTGTGTTGACACGCTTTCCATATGCTAACTCTAGCAGATACTAATGAACGCTGCTAGCAATATCACTGATGAGAGTGACAACTGTTCCGCAACCAACTTTGTCGAGAAACAAACCCAACAAGGCTGCCGCTTCCGGTATGTTGTTGGCATTAATATTGCTCGTATCTTAGACCATCTTAGGCTATCTTTCGAGTAGACAGAATGAACCGCAGAGACTGCCTTCGCCGCGCTTCGCTGTGCAGGGCGCCTTTGTTGACCATGATACTCGCTACTGATTGAAAGCCACCACCAGACTCAAGCAATCCCGAGTTGGTTACCCTGCTGCTAAAAAGCAATTCGAGTATGAGAACATACAGCTATCCTAAACCACCTACTATGTCCATTGCAGAGGACCGCTACACACAGCATATGCCAGCTAGCAAGCACGTTGAAGCGACTGCACGACACTTCTTAAACTGCGGGAAAGCACGTCGACTTCGCCCCCTAACTTCATCATATTGCTGTCAATGCGTTCGACAACTTCGCTATTCACCCCTCCAACTGGCGGCATGTTATCGACCTGGCGTTGGACTTGTTGCAGATCAGACGTGCATTTCTGAATTTGGATGGACAGCGCAACAACCGAGGGTTCCAATCTCGCTGGCACTGCTAAGTCGTTTGGGGATTTGCCTGGGCTCTGGTGGGCGACAATATCGCTTTGTTGGAACAGGTTCTTAACATCCTTCTCCAGCGCGGCTAATTTCGTGCTGAGCGCAACCAGTTCTTCAGACTTGGCTGTGCCAACCGCCATCTCGTTCCACAATTTGTTGAGACCTTTCACCTGCGCTTTCGTCCCGTTAAGACCCTTGACGACCTCATCAATGCGCTCGTTCATGTCTCGCTGGCATTTGGCAAGCTCGGTCTGCAGTTTTTTCTCGACTTGGTTGCTTTTCTGAGACACGGCTGCTGTTGTGGCCTTGGCCCACTCGGTCGTTCTTTGACAAAGCCTCTCAATATCCGTCTTGACATCCACTTTCACCTCGGCCGTGATCTCGGCCTTGATCTCCTTTTTGCACTCCTGTTTGCTTTCGAAAATCCTGTCAGAAACGTCCACGAAGGTAGGAGCGGTGTCAAGCTTTCGTTGAAGATCCTTCATTATCTGGCTCTGCTGAGCCTCGACTTCTTGGCATTTCTGCACGACAAAACCTCTGGTCGCATTTTCTTGCCCTGGTGTCCGGCTTGCAAGTCTCTCCACCTGGACCAGTCTCTTGCTGACGGTTTCAAGTTCGGTTTCAATGTGTCTCCCCAGGCGACGAACCTGCTCTCCGTTGTTCCCTTCTAGCTCGACCTGTTTTACTCTATGCTCGAGACCTTTGCGAACCTGCTCTCCGTGGTTCACTCTCAACTCAACCTGGTTCACTCTACGGTCGAGACCCTGAGCGTAGGACCACAATTCACGAGTTTTGGTCAGGCCCGCTGTATTCAACGAGGCAACATCTTTCTCCAGATCGATCACTTTGCTGGCCAATTTTTGTGTTGCAGGCAGATGGACCTCTCGAAACGTGATGGCCTCAAAGCGCTGCATATCCTCCATCTGCTTGTCCAGTAAGCGCTGCTTGTCCCTAATTGGGGAGCACTCACTCTCGAGACAGTCCACTTTATTCTGCAACTCCTGTATAGCAGGCACGTGCACGTCCTGGAGCTTGTTGGACCCAGACGTATTTTCGAGCAGAGCAAGTCTGCGCTGCACGTCCTGAATAGCCACGTCCTCAAGCTTGTTGGACCCCGACGTATCTTCGAGCAGAGCAGGTTTGCGCTGCATGTCCTGAATAGTGACACCCTCAGGCTTGTTAGACCCCGACGCATTTTCGAGTTGAGGAAGTTTGCACTGTATATCCTGAATAGCCACGTCCTTGAGCTTGTTAGAATCAGGTGTATTTTCGAGTAGGGCAAGTCTGCGTTGCATGTCCTGAATGGTTACGTCCTGAAGCTTGTTGGACCCAGACGCATCTTCGAGTAGAGCAAGTCTGCGCTGCATGTCTTGAATCGTCTGGTCCTGTTTTTGTGCCAATTCCTCTGCCCTTAACAACTTGTTCTTCAGGGAGGCAACTTGTTCGTTGGCTTGCTTTACCTGCTCTTTGGCAATGTTGATGTGCTTCGCTTGGACGGCTTGGCCATTTCCAAACTCTGCAGTGGCAGCCTCCAATTCCGCGAATCTGGGCTGGAAGGATTTATCCAGCACGTAGAGCAGTTTTTCGAACAGCAGCGACTGCAGAGTCGCCAAGTCATCATCATCGATCGCAGCCAGGAGTTGTTTCCCACGCTGGCGCTTCTCATCGCCGGGGGCTGCATTGGAAGGGGCAAGACGTGATGTGGAATCAGCACCGTCAGTAGACGGTGTTCCACGTACTTTCTCCCATGCCACCAAGGCCTCGTCAGGAGCGCCTTGGGCACTTTGGATTGGCATAGTCTTGCCATGTCTGGAAGACTGAGACTGAGCTGGTGATTCTACTGGACTGGTGCGAGTCTGGTTATCTCGCTTGGCCGCCGACCCCTTTACCTGGAAGGGGAGCGGTGATGTGTGGCATGGAAGCGCTCGAGGGTGGTCAAAGTGATCCATGCCATGGCGCCGCTTTGGATTTGGTGTGCGATCCAGAGTTTCAGGTGAGGGCGAGCGCTTTCGAGGAGGGACGGGGTATATGTCGTGCTTGGATGACAGCACACCAGCCGCATCGACGTATCTTTTCGTTTTTAGGCTGGTGAAGTATTTGCGTGCTTCGTCCCGCCAATTGCATTGGCGAGTTTGAAGAAGAGACAAGGAGGATCCTGCTCTGTCGATATATTCCAACCACCGGTCGACTGCCTGGGTGGCTTCTGTGACGGGGTCAGGGGGGTTGGTCGAATTCGAACAATGCCGAAGAAATTTGCGGCGAGCAGCGGCGATGCCGACCATGATATTTCTCACCAACGCAGCATCGCAACCGTCGAAGCCCCCGTTGGCAATGTTGATGGCGAGGTAAAAACTCCGGTGGTACACTCGAAAATAGTAGCAAGCATCGAAAAGAGCGGCGACATTGTTGCCGTACCTGATCTCGGGCCACAGGTGGGGTGGGGGTAGGCGTTGCTTGCACATGTCCTCATCAGTGTACCGTCCCCTCAACCAGACCCTGTGGAAGTCTTCGTGGTCAAATTGGATATCGTAATACTGTGTGTCGTAGTCAAAGCCGTTGAGAAGGATGGGTTTGCGGTGGGGGCGATGGCGTGATGATGGGTCATGAGTAGGACCCGACTTGGCTCCATGGGCTCCATCTCCATCGTCTGGGGGAGGCCTGGGCCGAGAAGACATGCTTCACACCGAGTTTGGTTCTGGGATGAATCTCATCTAACGAGAGATGGGCAAGGGCAAGGGCAAGGGCAAGGGCACAAGGGTAGAGGGGCCGAGGGGACACGATAGGAGCTGTCACTGGTGTGTCCAGCTCAGAGCCGCTCGGGGAAGCAGGACGTCAACGTTGTGTGCCTCGTGCCTCGGAGGTGGGCTTTGATGGCAAAACGGCCGTTCACAAAGGGTGTTGAGGAGGATGGAGGCAATGCACAAGAGAGAGGATGGAAGGTGGATAATAGGAGGACCGTTCACTAAGCTTCACAAGCGTGGTCGAGGCGTGCTTTCTTATACTCGGCACTGCTGCAGTAATGCAGGGTTCCGGCAGATACCAGAGTGAACCTTATACCACCGCCTTGGAGTGGGTGCTGGAGCGCTGGAGCGCTGGGGTGCTGGAGTGCTGGAGTGCCACCAGGTCAGCCCCGCTGCAGTCGCAGTAGCGGTGGGTAGTTCTGGCGGAGACGACGACCCGGCCGGGTTGTTGCCACTATTTCTTATCGCTATCACCTGCTCCTGCCCCTGCTCCGCTTGAGATGGAGCTACTTGTCACTAGTGACACTCGTCCTGCTTGGGAGTTGGAACTTGTATACACTCACCTCACCTCTATATCGAGGAAGACTGCTTTTATGCTTGCCAGACCTGTCGCACGACTAGAAAGGGAAGGCTGGAAATCAGGCGAAAACGAGGGGTTCAAAGCTGCACGAAACAGGGAGCACCCCTGCCTGGAGACAAAATCGTCTAGTGCAGTACCAGCACCCCAGGACAGACAAATACTTTGTAACCAGTCGTATCTCGGCAGACGACCACCTCCCCTCCTAGCGGTCGCAAAACACCACTAGCAGCCACCACTGCCTCCACAGCCCATTCAGCATGCCTCCAAACCGTCCGGAGCCGCCTCCAGGCTTCACCAGCGACCCGCAAGCCAACCGTCCACCCTCTACGCTCCCCCCAT
>JASMMZ010000012.1:8751499-8762620 GCA_038502455.1 Anisogramma anomala | reverse complement strand
CCGAAGCCGCCGCCCTCGAGTCCTGGCTGCGCCGCCACGAGCCCTACCTCACCACCATCCCCTGGCACCGCTACGCGACCCTCCCCGCGCTCGCGCCCCTCTGGGGCTACGCCGACGCCGACTTCCGCGCCGAGTGCCTCGAGTCGCTGCTCTTCTACACCCGCGCCGCCGGCCGCAAGCTCACCGACGACGAGCGCGATGCCGTGCTGGCGCCCATCGCGCGCACCGCCGCCGCTGCCGGCTACGACCGCCCCGTGGCGCTGGGCGTCGCGGCGTGGGCCATGGCGCGCAGCTGGGCCAAGGGCGGGGTCCGCGATGTGATTCGCAGGGAGGCGGCGACTGCTGCTGCTGCTGCTGCTGCTGCTGCTTCTGCTGCTGCCGCAGGCGCGACGCCGTTGGGGGTGGGGCACGTCGGGCCTGGTGGGCACATCACGCACTTTGCGCAGCCGCCGCAGCGGCAGCAGCACGGCGGGTTTGCGGGCGGCGCCGCGGGGAGGCGTGCGGCGGTGGGATCGGTGCTTAGGCGCGTGGCCAGGACGTCCGTTGTGGGTTTTTCGTGTGCGGTGGGGTACTATGCGCTGTGGACACCGTATCGGCTCTTCTTGGGCACCCATGAAGTGGAGTCGATACGGGATGATCTGCGGCTTGAAAAGATGTGTGCCGATATGGATGAGAACATGAAAGACAAGATGGCAAATCTTATGCGGAAGTATGGTGGCTCGTGAGGGGGGACGGGACGAAGAAAACGATCGCCACAAGGACACACGCAGACAGGATCACGCGGACTGCGGAAATCATTCTTCACTACTGGGAGAAGGGCTGGTTCTAGGCCGATAAACAACAATCTCTTCGACGCACAACGACCCTAGCTTGGGCTCGGAACATCGCATCGCAGACTGGGGCATTTACAAGATGGCCTGCGATATTGGGGACGCTACTACGGAATTGGTGAGAGGGGCTGCGGCAGACGAGTGCCTGGGTCCGAGACTTTTACGACATCGCTAGCAACATCGACATCGGGGACTGGTGCACTTTGCTGTTGATCATGGAACGCGGCCCTTCACACGATACTATGGTGGTCTCCGGGTACTCATCCACGGTGCTGCCCGAACCTGTTTGGCATATAGTGGATGCCTTTGGGGTCTCTTCCGGAGATACACTCCCCACCGCACTGCGTGCATACATTTCGAGATCCAAACCAGGACACAATCATAGAGGAGCAAGGCGCCAGGATCACGGGTACATAATAGTTAAATGAGAACAACCACCCTTCGCCACACATGCGCACAATGATATTGGAGTATGTTGCGGCTGACAAAGCAGCTCGAATGTTTGCCCCGGCACACAAGGCCAGGCCGGCAGTCACCATTTCTACGGACCGGGCGCAGTACACAACCTTTCTGGTCACCGGTGTTGCTGTCACAAATTCGCAGGCACATGACAGACGCTACTATGATCCTGCCAAAGTTTCGTGCACGTGTATTTGGAATAAAAAAATAAAAAAAAGTGCACAAGGGCTTCCGTGGGTGGTGCGAGGAGTGACACGAACTAAATCTGACGACGAGCGTCAGACGCGGTGTGGCCGTCACCACGAGCAATTGACGTCCCATGCTTGAGGCGAGTGTATTCTGGGCTAAGTTTTCCCTGCCATCAAAGAGGTATCCTAACGGACTCCCAGCCAGCAGCAGGCGGGTTGTTGAAATACAATAGGCACAGTCTGTACTCAGGACGGCTCAACACCAGAGATAAGGAATACTCCGGAGATGAGGATTTCCACCGGAGCACTAGTAGGCACACTAGTGAAAGGACTAAAGAATAGTATGCTCAAAGGTATAGGAGGATCGAAATGGAAATGATAGCTATTTCAGCTATATACTAATATGTCGATAGGCCTTTAGACGTTGCAACGTAGTCGATTCGAATCTCAGGTCGAAGTAACTGGTATTGCATTGAAAGTGGTAATGTGTTACTTCTAAGTTTGGCAGACCGCTAGCCGGTCTGCACACTAATTTGTATGGCCAATTGCTTGGCCTGTGCCCTAATCTGAAGTGGGCACATACTGTACTTGACTTACAGTCAACCCACAAACAATACAGACAACTTGCAGTCAGTACAATCAACTTACTGACAGCACAGTTGACTTGTCTGTACTGCAATTTACTACTGTTCCAACAGGGTATGTTAAAATATAACAGGCACAGTCTGTGCTCAGGACGGCTTAACACCAGAGATAAGGAATGCTCCGGAGATAAGGATTTTCATCGAAGCTGTCGGTAAGGTCTCTACTTATTCACGTGAACGTAAAAGAGTAGAAGAGTAATCGTAAAGATTGGTATTGTAGTAGTAAAGATAAGTTAAGCAAGGGAGAAGAAGCATTCGGAGAGTGCACGCCACGGGTGAGAGGTTATAAACCTCTCATCCGGGGGCAGTGGCACTCTGCCATGCACTCTGCTAATCTCCCTTCTGGGCAGTGGCACTCTACTGTGCACTCTGCAAATGCTACTTCCAGCCAGTGGCACGCTATCATGCACTCTGCAGGAATGCACCTTGCAGAGTGGTACGTTACCGTGCACTCTTACAAAGGCGCATTCAGCAGCGTGGCCACTTACTAACTATAGGGATATATGGTAATATCCACAGAAGCATTAGTAAAAATACTAATGAGAGGACTAGGGAATAGTATGCTCAAAGGTATAGGAGGATCGAGATGGAGATGATAGCTATTTCAGCTATATATTAGTACCTACTAGTACGGAATACTAATACTTACTAATACCGGGTCTCGATCGTGATAATCGATGTCTATGAGGATTCTTTTGACTATATGTCAAGAAGTTCTCCAGGTACATTCTAGGTATTCCTGAATCTACAAGCCTATAAAATATCTTCTTGCATAGTAACTTCAAACCGTTTCCAAACTATGGTTTGGGAAGTCAGTTTATGTACATTGATCAGGGATAGCACAGTGCTGTCCCTCCCGATTTTTTCCGTATGTGGTGAGCAATACTAAGACAGAGAGAGACCTACCATTTTGTGGTCAATACGTCTCAGCCACAACATCAGCACATGCAATTTCGTCACAGTCCACGGCGTTACAGTACTGTAAAGAGCGCATCAGAATTGTGTTTCGGATTCTGAACCGCCATGCCCTTTTTGTACCTCCGCCCAACATGTCGTTGAAGCAGCACAAATATTTCGCCCATGTTTCAAGCACCAGGCCGCGTGGGCAAAAGCTATACACAAATATACAGCACCGTATCTCGCACACAACGAACGCAGGTACTCAATCATACCGCTTCTCCTATCGTGCACAGACATTTTGCGTCTTCGTACAGCTTACTAGCTTGTACCAATATGTCGCTGTTGTGTCCGAGATTCTGGATTCCGAAATAGCCGCAACGCCGTTGTTGATACCCAATCCCTGATCATCATCGGATTCGTCTATCCCGCTGGCTAGAAGCAGGCCGTGTGAGAATCTAGCCCAAGAACGCCCCCAAGCAAAAAATGGCAGGCAGATGACGTGTTTGCCCAGTTCTCTCCAGTCCGAGCAAATCCCATCACGGGGCATGATAGATGTTACAATGTGTCGTAAATGTTCTTGGCAGCACTGGTAGACGCATGCCGACCGGAGATGCGCACATTCACACAAACCCGTAGGGTTTCTGCGGCCTCGTCTGCTCGGGACCGTCCTGCACACTGGCCTGGTACCGCAGCGGCGCCGTCGGGGGCGACGCCGGGTGGAAAGCGTCGAGCGTGAAGGCCTGGCCCGGCGACGCGTACGACGGCTGCCCGTAGGCGCCGCCCAGGTCGCCGCCGTCGTCCGGGAGGTACTCATCCAGCTGCGGCGGCGCGTGCGACGGGCGGGCGCCGGTGGCGGCATCCTGGAGGTTGTTGCTGTAGCTGTTGTCGCGCCGCAGCGCCTGGCGCGCGCGCTGCGCCTCTTGCGTGGCGATCAGGTCCTTCTTGATGGCGGCCATCTTCCACCAGATCCAGGCACCCGAGGCGACGGTGACGAGGCCGGCGACGCCGAAGAGCCCAATCTTGACCCAGAAGTCGGACTGGCCGCCGAGCAGCAGCACGCCGAGATAGACGAGCACGAGCTGCTTGGGCAGCGTGAAGAAGGTCGAGACGGCGAAGTGCCAGAAGCGCACGTCGCAGGTCGAGAAGATGGCGGTGGACATGTGGGAGGGCACGATGGAAAGACGGATCACGAAGACCATCTGTGAGGAGCGAATTGGGTTGTTAGCGTGTGGGAGAAAAGGGGGAATGGCAGATACGGTGGGGGTCATCCGTACCCAGAAGCCACCGTCACGGCACATCTTCGCCATGGCGCCGTAGTTGAGGTTGGTCCGCTCCATCTTCTCTGCTTTCCTGCGGAAGAGTTTCTTGAAGGCGAACCATGTTGCAACTATGGTGGAACGTCAGTAGTCACCCCATCACAACCACTTTGCTTGAACGGAGGGTCGGGGCTGCACTCACTCTCGCCAATAAAAGTCCCGGCGGCAACGACGCCGAATCCAACCCACAGCCCGTACACCACACCGGCCAGCAAGGCGACAATCTCGTGCCCGAAAAGGGGCGGAAACGAGATAATAAACAAGACGGCCACGAAAATGAGCCACCCGGCAGGTATGTCGCGGACCTGCTCGGCGAACGGCCGCAACACTTCCACGACCTCGCTGTGTTTTAATGTAACCAGGGCCGTTGCAATGCCGATGAGGAGCAAGAAAATCCACATGGGCAGGTACTTTTTGGACAAAAAAACACGTTTCCAATCGAAGGGCTGGTAGTTTGTCTCGAGCTCATTGGGGTCATCGTCGAATGGGTGTTCGTCCTTTTGTTTGATGTAGGCTACGCTGCTGTTGCTGTGGGTGGAGGAATGGTTTGTGGCAACGCGCATGCTGGTGGCCATGCCCATCTCGATGTTGTCGGCGTCGCCATGCTTGAGGTTGTACTCTCCCATATCCGCATGCGAGGGGACGGACGGTGTCTCGAGTTGTCTTATCAAGAAAATAAGACTGTCTGGAAAAGGCAGTGAGCGGGCGTGGCACAAAGGCCAAGAGTCGGATGGACCCGGTTTGGTGGTCAACTTGGACGAAGATGGCGAGTCAATTCACGATGGATGGTGGACTCGTCGGCCGAAGGACATAGTATAGGGAGGCAGACGATGGAGAGAAGGTCAAAAAAGAGAATGACACAGACAAGCAAGTGGGAAATGGCATGAAAACAAGCACAGAGAAGTGGGCGAGGCGCAGGGGGGATATTCCATATAACAGACATGAATCGTTGAAACCCAAGACCCTGTGACGACCCTGGGCAGTGCCGCGCCAAACAGGTACCTAGCAGGCTTGGGTGGGTCTGGGCGGCAGAGGCATGCGGGGCTCCAGCTTGAAACTTGGGGGGTCACTGGGTGCTGGCGGAGGGCCGTGGCCTGTAACGTTGGCTTGGTGCAGCCCCCAGAACGCTTGACAAGGCGTGCACACTCAGCAAGCTTCCATGGTGCAAAGGCTTATGAGACGGCTTCCTTTCTCTACTTATAGGACTACTATAGAACTACTATAGTACTATGTACCATAGTATGTATGCACTATGAACCAACCAGTCCATCCACCTTGCAGCAGGTCCTCCGGCTTGTCGGTCGGCTCTTACTGTGCCAACCTGACAGGCACACTGCCCTGCACTACTGTTTGTGACGTATGGTATGTTTGGCTCGTATGCAGGAACCCGAGCGGCCAGGCTACTTCACTAGGTCCGTCCGCACAGCCTTTTTCTGCTGCGGCACACATGCGACGTCGTACTCCTTCCCTTGTTGGCGCCGTGGACGCTGACCAGCCAGCACTGCCACACTGACAACCTTGGAAGCGCCAGGCGCTGCGTGCCGATTCATGTGAATCAATAAGCATTGTCGCGTCCATAAACCAAAAATACGAACAAGCCCCGCCCACGGGTCTGCACCCAACCAAATCACAATTACGGGCCGACCAACCCATTTTGCCTTCATCAAACTGTAAAGATCAGATCAGGCCGAGAGTATTCCGCAATCTTGTATTTCTATTAGTATGTACTATGCAGAGCTAGAGAACTTTGCCGCTGGGCCTGCACAATACATAGTAGCATGCTGCTTTCCAGTCCACACGCTGGGCTCTTCCAAATGGCGGCCAGCCCAACAAGACAAGCCTCGTGCACTGCAAAGCTTCGCCGACCAATCGCTCACCCACACCTCGCACCTCACGCCTCGCACCGCGCTTGTCCAGTAGTCGCGTGTCAATGAAACGCAAGCCCTGCCGGCCACTGGCCAAGCAGACTGCACGTGCCACAGACGACGATTCCTCTCGTTTCAGCGGACCGGACGAGGCTACGCTTATGCTATGTAAGCCTAACAAGCTTACCACTGAATCAGCACCCACTTGTACCGAATTTAATTCACCGTTCGGACGTTTTTAAGCTGTCGTTCCAGCTTGCGGGTGTACATTCATACAGGACATACTCTGTGCACGGCTGTGGTGGCTGGTGTCCGTGTCACACCATGTCTGAGTGAAAGCATAGCCAACCTGGCCAAAACACAATGGTCAAGGTGTTGCCCAAGTGCGGATTCGTCGTGCTCCATCACACCGAAATGAAAGAACCTGTCAGCTGTCAGCTGTCGGTCTCGGATGCCTTGCCTCCTTGCCTCACCGCGGCGCATTCTCAATTCGCCCTCCTCGCCATCAGCATCTTCACCTCCGGGCACCACGCCTCGATCTGCCCCATCCTCTCCACCTGCCACCTCTGCGGCTGGTGATACCCCAGCGGCGTCTCGTAGTACATCGTCTCGACCGCAAACGTCTTGGCAACATCCTCGTCCGGCATCGCAGCGCCCCTCTTCTTCAGCTCCTCGTAGAAGAACTGGTCCTCAAACTCCTGCCCGCTGCCCGCAAAGTCCGCCGCGCGCACCACCTCGAGGAACCGCCGCGGGTTCCGCAGCGACAGCCCGCCGTTGAACCCGGCCCCGTACGCGGCCGCGATCGGTGCGCCGACGAAGTCGAACGCGAAGTAGTCGTCGGCCGCCGCCGCGCTGGCGCTGCACAGCACGCTGTCGCTCTGGAACAGCAGCACGCGCGCCGCGCCCGCCAGCTGCTCCCACAGCCACGGCGCCGTCAGGAAGCGCGACACGGCCCGCGACGACGCCAGCGCCGTGCCCGCCGGCAGGAAGCGCACCTCGAGGCGGCCCGCCGCCAGCCCGCGCTGGAACGCCGGCGAGCGCGGCTCCTCCCACCCGTCCGCGAGCGTGAAGAGGACCACGCCCCACGCGGGGCCGAGCACCGTCGCGAAGTGCAGCATCAGCGGCACCAGGTTCGGGATCAGGGCCGACTCGATGATGACCGCGCGCGGGCTGGAGGGCGGGAGAAACGACGACGACGACGACGATGACGACGACGACGATGCCTGCGTGAGGGCCGTCGGCGGTGGTACTGCGGCGGGGTGGCCGGCGCCCCCCAAGGCTGCGTCAGTGTGGTCCGCCTGGGGCGGGAAGGTCGGGCCGAGCGCGGCGTCGGCGTCGGCGTCGGTTTCGCCGTCGGTTTCGCCGTCGGCATCGGCGTCGGGCGACGGCGGTGGTTCTGCGAGGCTCGGGTCGATGTCCGGTGGGCGCTGGTACGGTGGCTCGTTCTGCAGCGCCGTCACGGGCCTGCTACTGAGCCCGGCGCCGTCGCGCGAGTAGATGAAGATGGAGGCGAGCACGAAGACACCTGCGAGGAGTGCAAGCGTGTACTCTCTGGACCGGAAGCGCGCCTTGCGTCGCGAGGTGTGCATTTTCGGGATGGCGGTGGTGGGCGAGTGCGCCTTTCCTGTCAACTGGCCGATGATGGGTGAGGTTCCCTGCTTGGCCTCCGGGCGGGAATGACCTCGTGAGAAAATGGCGAGAGCGAGACATTGGGGCACAAGAGGTAGGTAAGGGCAGACGATTCTATTTGTATCCCGCGACTGAACACCTCTCCCTTGATTGTCAGAATGTGACGTATCAGTCGTCCGAGACCTGCTTTTTACTCTTCGTAGTAATGCCTCCCCCCCTCCTCCCCCCCTCCTCACCTCCCCTGTCGTACAATGACACCCTGGACGAGGTCATGGCCCTCGCCACCAAGGACATCTATCTCCCTTACGGTCGACATGCCACTGCTCAATGAAAGCGAGCCTGCCGGGGCCGTCGATCTGCCGGACGACAAGTATTCCCTCTCCACCGAGAGACGACTCAGGAGGATGACTACACTGCCTGCTATTGGGCTTTCGCTGTCATTGTCAATGGAGCAGGACAGTCAAGGTGCAGCAACACAACTCGATTTGAACTCCCTAGTCAGTACCATGCCACATGAATATCATACATAGCCATGAACGACTTCTGACCACATTTCTTGCACGCCTGCTTTGTATTCCTATTCAGCATACAACTCTCGATGCACTTTGTAAAGAATCAGTAAGATTTGCAAGACATCATCTTAAGGTCCAATCCGAGGGGGAAAAGAGGGCAGAAAACTTACGCCCTGGGAAGGTGTACAGAGGGCAGGCGAGCAAGCCCGGGCAAAAAAGGTGGTAGCCTGTGGCGCGACGGACACGTTACAGGTGAGAGCCGCAAAGGCAGCAATGATATAGCAGCTTAGTCGCATGATGGCAGAGGAGTTTGGAAGAAGGAGGGGTGGTACCAAGGTTTTTGGATAACATGGAACGGATGCTTCGAGAATACTTGTGACAAGTAGAAACGGCTCGTTGATTGTTGGGATCCAACAATTTGCCAACAAAAAAGGAACACACGTCACTTTATATGCAGTTCACGGTAGGTACTAACTAGGTGAGTATATACAGGGCCCACATTGTGGAAGATGGCTAGTAGACAGGCTGTTGGGTTCATGTTACCTGTAAACGCGCCTAGTTGTAATAAGACTTCATCGAGTCATTGGATACGTCATTCGAAGTCGAGGCTTTACATATGTGTGATTGATGATGTACGGCCTGTTTTTGCAATCTATTGGCACTTGAAAAGTGGACCTTGGACAGCTCAGGCCCCGGGCTGCTAATAACACCTGTGGCATGCTGACTGTTCGATATCTCTCTTCATTAACAAAGACGATAGATTCACATGACGCACATTCTGTCAGTGGTCACTAACCACGACGATAAGTTATAAATCGACATTGAGGTGTTTTACATGCTGACGCATCCACAAATATCGGGACCCGGCCCTGTTAGCTGGAAAGGGAGCCTCTCCGTCACCGACAATCGTCATCGAGTCCCACCGTCGGGATATTCTTCGCCAACAGGCTATCTTGGGAAGTCATTACCGAATTCCCACCATTCTCTTTCCTCCCGAAATCCTCAATAACGGTGGCCCATCGGGTCAGCGTGCCTGGGAGGCTCTCTTCATTGCCTGTGCTTTCCTCACTTCTGTATATCTTACCATGTCTTCGAGGCTGCTGACAAGGGCTTGATTACATTGGAAAGTGGGGGAGTTCGGAAGGTATTTGAAGGGGTAGAGGGCGGATTTGTATTGTTGTTGTTCTAGTCCACCTAGTGCCTACGGGTACCCCTTTATTCCCCAGACATCCCTCCTATGACTTCGGGTAGCCATTTCCCTAGTATAAGTCATGTTTGGTATGCACACCAATTCTCTGTGCTACCAGGCTCCTTGTGCAGGCGGTTGTAGTGGCGGGTGAAGCAGTCCCCCGTGGCGATGACGACGCCATTGAGGCGCGTGAATCAGGGGATGATGTCGCGAAGGAGTGTGAAGTTCTGTTGAAAATACTATCGACATAGATGTTGTATCAGTTTGTAGATTCAAGCATACTTAGAAATCTACCTGGAGAACTTCTTGACATATAATCAAGAGAATCCTTATAAATCTCGATTATCACAATCGGAACCTTATACTAATAAATACTAATTGTACAAACATCTGAAAGTAGTTGTAATCCTTATCTTAATACCTTCATAGCTTAAAAATCCTATTTTGTAGTTCTCCACCGAAAACCCTTCTCTTCAAAGAGTTCCTTGCATCCTTGACATTGAGTCCTGTGTACAGACTGTCTGTTGAAATTTCAACACACACCCCCAAAACTACTATCTGTATAGTTTGAATGAAGAAAAAGAAAACAGTAAAAACACAAGTGTAAAGTGTTAAGTGAAGAATATGTAGTGTTGTCGATAGGCCTTGCTAGTGATAGGAATTTAGACATTGCAACGTTGTCGATTCGAATCGTAGTCGAAGTAACAGTAGTATTGCGTGGTCAAGTGGTGAATGTATTGTTCTAGGTTTGGCAGACCGCTAGCCGGTCTGCACACTAATTTGTATGGCCAATTGCTTGGCCCGTACCCTAGTTTGAATTGGGCATATACTATACTTGATCTACAGTCAATACAGTCAGTCCCATAAACAATACACTCAACTTATAGTTTGTATAATTAACTTACTTGATAGTATAGTTGACTGAATGTACTGCAATTAATGATTCTTCCAATACTGGCGGCTTTTTGTTTTGTACGCATACGTCAAAACGTTTTCCATTAGTTGTGCCCAGATTTAATAATTACTCGTAAATGTTTCGGGGGTTTATGTATACGATTACAAGTATCGGAGACAATCTCAGCTATTTGATATTAATCCTTAACATATAGTTAGTTACTATATCGATAGTAAAGTTTATCATTATATCTTAAACCTCCAATAACAATACGTTTTATATTATACGTTTACATTTAATGGATATCTTACATACGATATGACGCGTAATCATAAACTGCTTATCAAATTTATTCTCGTTGACAAGTATTATATGGAATCCGATTTGTGATGTAAGGTTAATATTATTTGTAAATGTGAAGGGACTTAGCAGGAGTTGCCACTCGAAGTAGTCGAATACTATCCATAATCATTGATGAAGAATGAAAAGGAGAGGAGAACCCCTATTAAAGAGCTGCTACGGAGTTACAGAAAAAGGGGTGGCCCGGTTACATAATAGGTGAAAGCAGGTTTCCATGCGGTTTTCAAGTGGTTCCAAAGTACTGTAAGAGTATAAATGGCAATTACTAGAGCTAGATTTCTGATAATCACTAGCTTAGGTACCAGCTTGTGATATTACCCCCCGGCTTAATTCC